>NIUQ01002169.1:0-24091 GCA_002796945.1 Plectus sambesii
GACGCGCAAAAATGGGGAATTTTCCATATCCGTAGAAAGTTCATAAAATAAGTTGTTCTGAACGGATTTTTATGATTCAAAAAAGAAAATCTAAGTTAAAAAGAGCTCTACAAAATGAAAAAATCTGCAGTGAATTTGGTTTTGTATTACTGGACTTATTTGTCATTGAACCTGACTCACTCAATCGCTGAAAATTCGCCCACCTTCTCAGTAACATAAAATGACGAAAAATGAACTAAATTTAATAATTAAAAAAAGGAAATTTAAGTTAAAAAGAGCTCTTTCAGATTAAAAAAAGAACACTGAATTTGGTTATGTATTACCGGAGTTATAAGCACTCAAACTTAGGAACCTAAAAACGAAAAGACTTTCCGATCAACCTAATATCTCATTAATGCTTGCCTTTTTTCAACACTATGAATGCCCCCACATGAAACATAGGGCAGGAAAGGGCGAATAGTTGATATATGCATGCTCTACTACTGACTTGATGTAGTATAATTTAGACAAAAGCGGCTATATCAGTTGCACAGAGCTGGCGCACTATACGAAATCCATGGGCATGCAGTTTGATGAGCGAGAACTGGAAACCATGATTGCAGAAAACGATCCCGATGGAGATGGACAGCTCGACTTTGAGTGAGAATTTTTTGCCTATTTACTAGCATTTGTCTTAATTTCATATACTGCAAATAAAATATTGTGCGCATAAAGCAAAAAACATTGATTGCTTGCTGCATATTTTCTATTTTATACCATTCCTACCTTAATAATGACACTTTTATATCAATGGGGACATTTTTCATACTGACTAGACTAGGAAAATGTATTTTTCGAATTGATCAATGTCCATTTAATCAGGAAAGTATTCTTATAAAAGGGAAAATACTATAAAAGCCGATGGTTTATGTTTCCTTTGGAATATTTTATGTGGTGAATCAACCTTCCAAGTCTGACTTTGGCACGCAACTAGAACCGACAAGCTTGGAGTGGGAGACATGCGATCCTAGAAAACAAACAGAATTACATAAAAATCAATAATAACTGCTTCACAAATGAAGAGAAATCTAAAAACTTTTGGCAAATTTCCCTACGTAATCTTGATTTTTCATTGTACATGTTTCAGGGAATTCTGCCTTACGTTGAAGAAAATGTCCGGGATTCGGCATCAGACAACGTGGGATGAAGTAATCAAGCAATGCTTTCTTGTCTTTGACAGGGTAACAGCCAGTTTAGTCCTTATTACTGGAAGTAAACGCATTACAAAATATGCTACTGATGAATAAATATACTTCTGCTGCAGAGGTCAACTGATATTTTGTGGGTCAACTTCTTATACCTGATGATTTTATTGAAAATTACGCAATTCACTGATTACTGTAGGTGTAGGTGAATAAAATTTAATCGATAATGTTACCTTTACATTCTTGATGCAAATGTTATAGCGCGATCTGCATGATTTAAAAAATTATGTCCTTTCTCTTTAACTGACGTTTATGCCTTCTAGATAATTGAGAGAGCAAAGAAGAGCTTATTACATAACATTTTAGCTCTGATCAGCTCTTTATACCCATTTTGTAATTTTAAAAATATTGTAACAGCAGAGAGCAGTTATTTAGAACGAAGCAGGAAGCATCTCGGAGGACGACTTTCGACAAGTAATGATGGAACTGGGTGGAATTACGGAGGAAGACGTGTTGGACACTGTGTTTGCAGAAGCCGACGTCGACGGAAACGGGCTGATCGAATACGAAGAATTCTCCGCCATGGTACGCAGTTATCTGAAGGAAGAAGACATTATGTCCAGCAGATGCTGATCCAGTAGATATTATCCATGAACTGTCGTCTTTATTGTGTTTATTGGGTACAAATGTAAAAATAATAACACTTTTCATGAAGAGCAAATGGGCAATCAGCCGATCACAAGATTGACGTCGAATGACTGATCCACGCCAATCATAAATCAATAATAAGATGAAACCTTGCAAAACCATCCATACATACTATCGACAATGGCTTTAATCACGCGCAACACTAACGACACTCCACGGTTGGAAATGAGCCATGAATGGTAGCAATCGCAGCGTGTGGGTAGATGATATGCAACAAGGAATGAGATCAACATGACGAAGTGCTAATGCTGCAAGACCTGATGGATGACAGACATCATTTGGCAACTGTAAAGACAAATATCTCTTTAGTGTGCGTCGTCCACTTGTAGTGTACTCAAAATTTTGTATAGCGTGAAAAGAAATCGATTGGTTTTATCGGAATACGTAAATGCAGATGTTTCGATGCGATTCTATTATTAGTGGATCTTTTGGATACGCAACTACGATTTTACAATGCCGCAATAACAAATCTAGCGCCTTGTTGAACGTTAAGCGGTGCTCACAATGCATGATTGTTTTTTCTCACTAATAGGATTGCTGAAACTTCAACGAAGATTGCATTTCACCGATCGGTTGTACGCGCTGTTTTTCCGCACAATCCATTTCCAGTATACGGACTTTATAGTATTGCGGGCTCATTTCAATGCTTTATCGGGTTAGCGCACTTCTTAATACTTTTATCAGGCAAAAAATGGTCGATCTCCGGTCTGTGCATATCCGAATACCGCTTCAGTGTCCCGCATTTCTGATAACTCGGTTCTCTGCATTTCTCTGCATATCCGCCAAACATCGGCGACTCCAGGAGCACAAAGATTAATTCCTCAGACCGGGCGGGCCGATGACTTGACATCAACAGCTGCTCACTCTTCGGGTGGCCGCCGACTCAGAGCGTCCGGCGCGGTGGGGCGCCCTTGTTGTGATTTGGCAACCGACCGGACTAAGCGGCAGTACTTTAAAGAAAAGAGTACCATCCCAATGTTGGAGTTGTTCCTGTCTCGACTGCGCGCCCTATCGCCGTCGCTTAACGGCGATGCGGTTGACAACTTTCATTCCACGGTCACCAGTAATCTGTGCATCGCTCTGGCAATATTGGTCAGCTGGAAGCAGTTTGGCGGTAGGCCGATCGAGTGCATGCTGCCCAAAAGAGTGCCAGAATCGTGGGAATCGGTGAGTCCAGCGTGAAGCTCATCAAAGTTTCGCTGCAGCAAAATTTAGTTACAGTAAATAGTGCGCAGCTGTTATATTTTGTACCATAGCTATCAACTTTCCGTGTCAATGCAACAGCGAGCAACTGCTGCGTAGTACTGCCCGTTTTGCGCTTTTATAGTAGCGTTACTTTTCATACTTTGATAAATGTGACGGATAGTTTTCTGCATGTTTCTATAATTAAACGTTGCCATGATGACTGCTCCTTGGAGTCATTCCTAAACTATCCGATATGTCGTGAAGCATAGACTCTGCCATAGGATCCACGAACATGTGCAATTCTGTGGCACGCAGGAGGTATACGCCTGTCCTCCAGTTTTAAGGATACGCGAAGCATAAAACTTTTTAAAAAGACGAGGTTTCTCTGCTTATTGTTTGCAGAACTCTCATAAACAGATTTTTCGTCATTTTTGGTTCTGCAAATGATTAAAAAACCAGGCCTTTAGAAGTGATTTTCACATATGACGAAAAGAGTTGAGAAAATACTGTCGATTTTTGATATTCACATGCTTCACTGCTCTTAATCCATTGTTGGTCTGTAAGGTTCCTTTGCTTACCCAATATAATTTACTATCTTGCTAAAAAGTGTCATTTTTACTGTACTAATCAATCAAGCGATAGTTGAGCAGCGAGCTTGGTGTACTTGTTTCCAAAGTTGCTCAGTTTACGCCATTTCTCCTACAATAAGAATACTCTGCAAGTCAACTCAGAAATGGAAAATGTCCCTTTTGATATAGAAAGTGTCCTTCTTTCAGTGCTAGTGGTACACTGAAATATACGCGACTTTAATTAGACTATCATAGAGCGCAAAGCTACATTCATTATTTTTCCGAATATATTCTTCTACATAATTATATTTTGTATACTTAAAATATTTTTCATTGTCTTTATACATCCACTAAATGACAGTGCAACCATGATAATATCCTATATTGCAACAGCCAATAACAATCAGCGCCACTTCCTGTGCGGTGATATATGCACAATAACAGCCTTAATCGGGCGCCGTGCCCAACCCGATCAATTCTACGCACATCTCTCACTTTCGGAATCAGCAGGTACCTGCGCGCAATTGGCGGTAGCCTGTCGACATCAATTGTATTCATCTCTCTCAGGCAGCTGGTATCACACTGAGTGGCCCTGGTGCGAATGGCGGCACTAACGGCGCCTCATACCAGCGGCGCTGGCGGACGATAGATGATGTTTTGCGCGCGGGCGGTGGTGATGTGCAGGTGCCGACGAGAACAGAGGAGGCCAGAGCCGGTCCCCCCAGTATGCGGGATGCATTCGACCGTCAACCGTCGCTTCAGATCGTCGCGCGCGTGAAATTATTACTCTCCCTCGTGGCTCGGCAGAAAGACCCCAGCTGAGCACTTTGTGGATCCGAGGCGCAACCGGTCTTCTTTCCTTGGGTTCACAATTTTGAGGCAAAGCGTGCTATCTTTGTAGTCGTCTGTTGTGCGCAATATAGAAAAAGTTTTTCAATCTATTTCGGCAGCGTCGTTCTATTTATAACTGCAGTCTCGGGAGTCACTACCGTAGGGATAACAGAATTTATTTGACGAAAATGCTGCGTAGTTGTTGCGATTGCGTGGGGCTTGAGTATATGATTATCGACCCTAACAGCAGTTTTTCGCTGATCAACCACAGCTCCCCACTGTACGCCCGTCGAAGACTAGAGAGATTACGCGATTATCTTGCACCTAGGCATGGGCGCGCTGTGGTGTCTGTGACATTGTGCGCTCTCTTGGAACCGAAGTCTGTTGACGAGCGGCAGACGGACACACAGGGCCTTTTGCGCAAACAACTCAGCGGCGCGCTCTGCTTTGCTTTCAGACCACTGTCTAACTACTGCTCGTTGACGTTTCGCGGCTCGATCGAGTTTTTCTGCTCTCCGCGAGGAGCGATCAGCACTGATCGCGATGTGTAACCAGGCTCTTTCCTAAAAAAGAAATTGCTATCATTCTCACAGTTAAGGCATAAGCTAGAACTCTCTTTTTTAGTAGATTAATGCAGCTGATAAAATACAAAAATAATTCAAAATTCCTGTTCTGATGCTAAAGTAAAGCAATACGTCCGATCGCTATTTACGCGTGCTTAATGGAGCTGTTTTGAATGCGATTGACGGCACTTTGCGAAGCGTCAGACGGCAGATAGGCTGATATATTTATTGCTCATTTGTCGTCCGCCTTGGTTGATCTGTTTGTGTGTACACGCCTGCCGCCACCCCAGCCACATGACTTCTCACTGGTGTATTGCGCGCTGTGCGCGAACGGGCGGCTTACGCGATGCTATTCGAATGTATTTTGCCAGAGTCGCCCAAATGTTTGACGGCTGCTCGATTTAGAACAAGCTTACTGAGTACATGATTGCTTCTCGCGCCTCCTACTGAGCGACAGAATGCTTGAAACAGCTCTAGGCTACCTGAAGAGCTGGGGAAAGCGCTACGACGATGACGGCATTGACCGTCTTCACTCTTTCGTCACGAGCAATGTGCTCATTGGACTTGCGGTTCTTGTCAGCTGGAAGACATTTGGAGGAAAGCCGCTCGAGTGCATGTTCCCTGTCAAGTTCCCTGGCTCTTGGGAGCAGGTAATACGCCTACGAGCGTTTTCTCGCCAACTTTTTCTTCAATACGCTCGTTTATCTGACCGCTTGATCTAATAGGCGTCTCTGTCGGCGCCCTTTGCCTCACTCCGATTAGCATTCCGCGTTACGCTGACATTTCGTTAGCGAGCATTGCCTACAGCTTCTTCATGAGCAGTCTGCCTGTCTGTTATGTTTCTGCTGTGGTCAGACATGAAACGGTCGCTTTAAGCTCTGTAGAAGCGTCTCTAAATAATTATTAAAAGTGAACCTCTTTAATGAAGAATGAGCGGGTAATACACTTTTATAAATATGTCATAGACCTTTGATGATTTTAGGAAACAGTAAAAAAGGTGTTTATAAAACCTGTACTCTGAAATTTTCAGCAATGAAAATATTTGTGCATCAGGTTGCTTTCTCAATCAGGAGCCTACTTCATAAAACTGCTGCAATTACAACTTCTGCAAAAACAATTGTGAGTGTAGCAGTTTTACTACTTCACTTTAAGAAGGACGCTTTTTTATTTCAAAGACGTCATTTTTCAAGTGAAATCAGTATAGAAAAATTTATGATTAAATTCGAAGTGTCCTTGTCGGAGTAGAAGTTGTGTATGATTAATTATTTTATAAAGTCGATTTCTGGTAGTGATCAGAAGCGGGAGGTATAACCTAATTAATAATTTCCTAAAACAAGCCAATTGCGACCCGTCTCATGTCTGAGTTTCTGTGAAAATCGCGCAATGATCGAGAGGACTCTGAGCTATGTTTCGCGCTTTACGTCGCGCGGCGACCAGGACTTGTCCGACTGGATGAACACCGTTGTCACTCCCACGGCTCTAACCATGTTCGCAGTCATGATCAGCTGGCGGATGGCTGAGCGCCCCATTGACTGCATTTTTCCCAAACGGTTAACCTCGTCCTGGGAGGAGGTAAGCAAAGATTACCTCTTTTTTAATTTTTAGTCTCCTTCTCGCCAGGAAGCAAAGTCTGCACTCAAATTCTTAAAAACGAACCAGAGTCGAACAATAAATTGATGGAAGTATGCGAAATCGATGACGCAGACTTCGAATTCTACTTGATTTGTATTGCAAAAGCTTTAAACGATCGAAAGGCTTCGATGTAGGACCCGTAGCGCCAGTCAAAACACTTAATCGTGGCAGACATGGCCAAATAAATTGTCTCCTTGAGAAAGACATCAGAATTGCCACTTTCTTCAAATCAAAATAGTCTCACATCCTTCCCAATTGGTCACCCCCACTCACGCCACTAAGTGATACGAACAGGTAAACATGTTTGACAGCCGTTCGATTATGCGAAACAGTCATTGCATCTTATCGCACTGGTTGCTGCCTGATCCTGTTTACAATGGCCAGCAACCCGCCCCTTCGCACAAATGCGGCATCACGCGTTGTGCACTAACCGCGTATGTGCAGCGAAAGAGAGAGGCACCGAAGCGCTCTGTTGGCACTTTGCGCCGGCAGATCTGCCTGCCGCACTGATTATTCATGCGATCCTCCCTCTCGATCAGTGTCTGTTCTCCCCGCCCACTGTCAATTCTTTCCCTGAATCATACCGAGATCATGACGATGTACTGACAGAGGTGGCGCCCATTTTCCCACTAGTACGACACGAGAGATACACCCAATTTGAATTTCTTCCCAGAATCCTACTGATATTTCCCGGGAATCATCCCTCCATTTTTCTACTAGTAAGACACGCGAGACACGCCTTATAATCAGGAACTGTAAACAAGTCTCTATTTGCATACGTCTTCGTTGCAAATTTTGACTAACTGGCCATTGCCAAAAACTTTTGTCGTACTATTGGAAAAGGTGAAGGTGACTCTCTGATCTAATCACCTGCTGCTCTGCGAGCTCTTTGATCTTCCGCGCTTCGGGCGACGATTTTCTGATTCACCATGGTCCTGGAACATATGCTGTCGATGCTCACTTATTTGTCGCCGGCAAAGAACGATGACTTTGTGGACCGCTTGCACTACTTTTGGACTTCAAACTTTTTGTTGGCAATGATGGTGCTGGTGAGCTGGAAATCGTTTGGCAGCCACCCGCTCGAATGCATGTTCCCCAAACCTTTTCCTCACTCATGGGAGCAGGTATGTAAGAGTTCAAATGTTTAAACGTTAGACTGATCTCGTAGCGGTAACCTCTAGAAAACGTGAGAGTAAAGCAAAGCTATTTTACCTTTACTAAATGAAGTAAGCTGAGGTTGAAGTAAACGCTCTGAAATGGCGTGGTTAATTTGATAGATGTAAATTGCTTTTTCTTTATGCATTCTGCAGGATAGTTTTAATTATTACTTTCTTGAATTAATAAATTCCACCTTGCCGACTTTACCGCGACAGGGCTGCAGCAGACGCTAGTCTTAAGCCTTTATGCTCTCTAAAAACTTTCACGTCGTATTTCATATGCAACTGTGTTATTGTGTTTTCTCATTCCCACAGGCCAAGTCTTTTTGCGTGAAATTTCATTTGATCTTCGCATTAGGAGCACTTTAGGAGAGCACCGCTGAATTAGTGCTTGACATCTTGTCTGATTAGTTTCCTCTTTCTCGCCGTTGTCATGGGACTGTCTGTGAGTGCAGACTCTTTTAATGCCTGATGAAGTCAACAGGCAGTACGAACCAGTACTGCTCGATTAGTTAGTTTACAACGATGGCGAAGTTCGCTGTCTCTGCGCTGGAACGCATCGTTTCTTGCGCGTCTTTCTTCCGCGCCGCCTACTGAGAACAGACTGGATTACCAAACTCGAAGCCGACAGTTTCTTCCCCCAGAGAAACTAGTAATGAGAAATTTATCGTAATGTTAATGTTTTCGTGCGGCACCTATCGCAAGTGATTAACGACCGATGGATAATGAAACCGATCCGGTTTTATTCCTATGCGTCGCCGGCGCAAAATGCCAGCGCTTCGGTTACGATTCGAACAATCAGCAGTCCGAGTTACATTGGATCGGGCATGTGGCTATGTTGTTGTGAGGCAGATCTCGCGCCGGCGATGAATCAGGCAATATGGTTTGTGGCTATCGAGGGAATGGCGTGTTTGCACTAGCAAGTTCAGAGCGGAGGACGGACCGGCTCGAACTGACGCCTCTTTTATACTAGGATGCTTTTGTGATTGTCGCTGACTGCTCTGCGCCGATCGGCAGCCAAAGTGCTGCCTTTGTTACCCATCCTACGCTTTTTTCATCTACTCGTTTCCCTATGACAGCACAACAACTACCGCCGTCTGTTATGACTTGGATTCTTCAAAAGCAGTCACAGCTTTGACACCGCTGCCATTCTGCTTTTTCATCGCACCGACAGTAAAAAATGTGTTGTTGACGACTAACTGAGGCGTCTATTTATTGGTTCTTCTGAAGTGCAATCAACAGTTTACCACATGTGTAACTGTGCCTGAGCAAGAACCTAGACATTAAACAAGTATGAGCAATCGCGTGTGTCAAGAATAAGCTTGACGCGCTTTAAGTTATCACAAGGTATCCATTTTACTGTCCCCAAATTGTCAATTCTGTGGTGTGCCGATAACTAGTTTGCAACCTTTTCATATGCGGCAATATATTTTTGGGTCGTCGCTGTCCCCTGCTGATCAACCTGTCAATCACATAAAGTGTCGCTGGTCGCGGTCAAAATATCAAAACATAGTGCGTAACTACCATGTCACTCAGTACGTATATCGAGGGGCTATCTTATGAATCGGATGTTTACATTTGCGACTAAAACGCTGCGGCTCAGACTTTCTTTTTTTTTTGGCAACGCTGCAACGTTAAAATGCTTGCCATAGGCCTCAAGCTAGGTTATTTTGGAGTAAATAATTACAATTTACACACATCAGTCAATACCGTAAATATTCTAGCAGTGTGACAGTCTAATATTAGCTTAGCGATGAGTAACTATCAAAAAATTGAACGGTACACTCTAATTGTGCATCCTACTGGAATTTTAGAGCACTGATCGCGAGACAGGTGAGTGCTAGAAACATAGTAGGAAAATGCCATCGAAACTGGACATATATTACAAGTACATAATCCTGTTTGAATATTTCCAGTAGTTTTTGTTCATGAGCCCTGTTACTTGTTCTAACCTGGATCTCAATGCTAACCTACAGTAGTCCTATGTTTGCTAGATGTTTTGTTTAGTTATATTGCTTGCGTGCATTTTTTGATCATTAGCAATGCGTTTCTTGCACGAAATAGCTAGCTTGAACAGAATTTGCTAGGTTTGAATATGTGAGCATGAGCTAGGCGTGACCTAGCTACCAGCGCGCGTGTCGCTTATAATTCACTTGACAAAAGAATTATTGCCACTAGAACTAAATCACTAAACGTCCCACCCTCCTGCAACCATGGTGCTGGAGGCGGTGATGGGAATGGCGTCGTATTTGTCGGTCCGGCGGGACGACGACTGGACAGACCGCATGCACTACTTCATCACAGCAAATCTGCTCATCGCTTTGTCTATTCTCGTCAGTTTCAAACAGTTCGGCGGTCAACCAGTCGAGTGCATGTTCCCCAGTGCGTTTCCCGGATCCTGGGAGCAAGTGAGTGCTGATCATGTCGGTTTTAAACGGCTTGCTAGTGACACTGTGCCGTCTTACTGCGCTTAGAACCTACCGGCTATAACTACTCGTACTGTAGTTCTGTGCTAAATGCTCCTAAGGCAAAGTACTGTCTCTCGCATCGTCATGAGTGTACGCGTTAGGTTTTCATAACGAATTAGAATGTATAATAAGCTGTCCGAACTGCTAAATATTAAAAAATTATAATCTTTTGTCACACGCTCAAAAGTTTGCGTACATCTCGTAAAAGTATGCAGGACAATATTTATCTAAGTATAGACGATTTCAATATTCGAATTTTCTTAGATGTTACTTTCCTAAACTCTAACTGGATCGAGCAAAATTGGTAGGGATAAGTTTTTGAGAGACAAAGAGAATTCCCAAAACTCTATCCAATCTGGTTCTTCAGTCGCACGCCTAAGCTGTCAAACATCAATGATGATACAAATCGATCACATCAAGCTTCATTGGTCGTTGCGTAAAAATGATCACATGAAATGCTAGAATGATTATCCAGAAAGAGAGAATTTATCATGCAGTTAGCGTCACAGTCGTCGACCGAGCTTCTAGCACCCCATGCTTTAAACAGAAACTCATCTACGATATCTGAGTTGCTCGCTGCGAGCACCTTACCCCTGAATGTGCGATTAAGAATGGTTTCGCAGATAATGTCCATCGAACATTCATTTTATATAGGTGCATAGTTTGGTTAATTAAAACGGAAACCTGCTGACGCCAATAATATAATGGATCTGAATACGTACTCTGTCAAAAACCGCGAAGTGGACAGTGCTCTCTCGCTTTGCTATTGACTTTCACAGACGTTACCAGTTATTTTTGATTTTATCAACCTTTAATATATCCAACTCTTACTGAATACATTTTTTTACTTTACTTTTACCGACTTAGAAATAAGAATTTTTGAAAGTAAAGAGACTAATAGTAAAGTCGATCGAACTGTAGAGGGACAGCAAAGAAACAGGATGAAGCAATGAAGCTGATAGATTTCTAAAAGTAGTGATTGAGAAACACATTGTGCTTCAGGCTGATATTAAGCAATATTACCGCACTCTGATCATCTGTCTGCCTATACCATATTTGCTCTCTCAACTTTGTGCCGTTACTAACTTTGGATATGAAGCAAAAAGTCTATTATAAGTTTTTAACGACTAGAAATTTTGTTTATCAAAATAATAATGGACATATATTGTATCAAATCGTTGAAAATTTGCTATTTCAGTACGCGGAGAACTACTGCTGGTCGCAGGATACGTACTTCGTAGCACCCGACGAGCACGTGGCGAACGTAGACGTGTTCGACCGAGATGCACCCGAGCGCAAGCTGTCCTATTATCAATGGGTTCCCTTCTTTCTCCTCTTGGAAGCCGCCTGCTTCCGGTTACCGAGTCTCATTTGGAAGTACCTAGCCGGTCATTCAGGTACAGTATTTTCGCTATTGAACAATGACTGTTACGAAACCTTAGCTAGTATTATGAGCAGTGCAGCAAATATCTTTACGACACTCTCTTCGCTTGCTCAACTTTCGAGAAGTGCAAAGTTATATGCGACATGAAAACGTCATGTTGCATTTTTATCCCTGCGCTTTATAAGGACTTATTGCAAATGCTTTTCCTTTGGAAATGCTTCAAAGACTATCATTGTACATTTGATTTTACCATCAATTAAATCGCTATTGCAGTATCTGTTTCATAAAACCGTGATAACTATTGCTGTAATTAGAGTATCGGGAAACTGTGGTTCTTGTGCCCGTCACAACTGACCAGTCGCCGCACTTCGCACAATTTTAACAACAACAGTATTATGAAAGAGATGCCTGGGTGACGGTGGGGGATGGTTTTGCTTTACGATCTCTTCCACATATTATTGTTCATCTGGCATCCATTTGGGAATATCGTAACAAACTAATACATATTTAAATGCATCACTTTTTTCTATTATTATAAAACTGTTTCATATTCAGGGATTCGCATACATGAGATTGTCAAATTGGCGATGGATCCGAACAACATCAATCCAGAAGTCAAGAAGAATAACATTGCTGCGCTGACTGTCCATCTGCAGAACGCCTTGCGATTTCAGCGACGAATTGACAGAAAAGGCGTCAAACCACATAAAATCATGAGAGCTCTCAACCTGCCTTATTCGGCATACTTTGTCACAACAATGTACTTAGTGACAAAGCTTTTCTACCTGCTTAATGTCATCTTCCAGCTGCATGCCATGAACAAGTAAGACTACTGTCAGAGTTATCATTATTACCTAGTGCCGGACAGCGATTATATCATTATATCATATCATTTATTGAAAATGATGTCATTTATACCCCTTTCTATTCGGTCAACTATACGATATCATTCCGTTCTGTATACTAGGATTTATAATTTTACAATGATATACCTTCGCTTATCAACGAAAAAATTAATTCTGCTTTTAAAAAATTAGCGGATGTATAAAATATTTAGTAAAATACATCATTATTGACATGTTATGAATATTTGTACCGTTAATTTACTTTCAGATTCCTTGAAACTGACAAATACAACTGGTACGGTTTCGGCGTCGTAAGGGACATACTGAACGGAACTCAATGGGAAAAGTCAGGCGTATTCCCACGCGTTTCAATTTGCGATTTTGAGGTTCGTCCGTTTTCTTTATTTCTCCATGAGATGATCATTGTCTCGGCCTGATTTAGGTGCGTCAAGTCGCCAATATTCAAAAGTACTCAGTGCAGTGCGTGCTCGTCATTAATATCTTCAATGAGAAAATCTTCATTCTGCTGTGGTTCTGGTACATGGCGCTGATGGTTGTGACAGTGTTTAGTTTCTGCTATTGGTTCCTCATTATGGTGATGCCGTGGTTTGGCAGATGGTTCATCTCCAGGAACTTGGAGCTGTCTGAAATGCCCTTCGATCCCCACGGTAAGACTGTTTTTTGATTTCAAGGGTTTGTTTTGTCAAATTATTTTAATATTCGTTGCTCAGTTTGAGAAAATTCAGTTCCCTGAAAGAAATGAGTGTGAATGAAACTGATTTAGGCTCAAAACAAGAAGTGAATCGCTTCGTCGATAGATATCTTCGAAGCGATGGAGTGTTCGTCTTGCGCATGATAACAATGCACGCAGGCATCATATTTGGGACTGATCTGGTGCTGGCGCTGTGGAAGACATTCTATGGTGTCGAAGAGCAGTTGCGCAAAGGTCATTCCGGCGATATTCCCATCAAGAGTGACAACGCAAACAATGTTCTGCGCTTGCGCAAGAAGGGCAAGAAGGATAAGGACTTGGACGACAGCGATGCGTTAGTCGCTGGCTTTATGGCCAAAAAAGCGCACGACACCGAGTGAGTATCACATGATTTGGCACTATGAGTGATTTCAGTTCGATAAAATTTTCAGAAACACATGTAACTGAAGACAAGAAATCCGAATTTCACCTTTTTTCTCTAAATAATTTTTTATTGATAGAAAAATTTGAAGATCATGGGATGCTCATATTGTCGCGGTTTAATAATCTGATATATGGTTCTGATCCTTTTGCATGGGAAGCTCAAAAATGCAAGTGGCATACAACTGATCTTCACCTTTTTTTATTTATTTACTAAGAGCTTGTTTTGATATTAAAAAATGCCCAAACCTTATTTTCCGTCGACAAATGTATAGACGCCAATTTTTTATTTGAACTGTATTTTCCTTTAAAAATTAATACACTCTCCAGAAGTTGATGAGCCAATGTCGGAAGAGTAATGCAAAAAGGAGTAAAGTGTACATTTGCTAAAACCTGTATAGATCTCTATAAAGGTTCGTAACTAATCTGATTTTAGAACCTGATACAGTGATATATAAGAAAGATTGATGAAATTCGTAAAAAATAAAGTATTCTGAAATTGTAACGACAATATCAGTAACCAATATTTCGATATTTATCTTTAATGCAAATTATTAGAGTTTCTCCAACATTACTGTCAGCTGTTAAATCATTTTCAAAAATGATCTAGATAAGATTTCTGCTTCTTCAGCTCGTCGCAGTCATCAGATGAAGAGGATGAGAAAACAAAACAAGCAAGGACGCTGTTCCAGCCTTCATTGTCAAAAAGTTTGGCTCTTGAGCAAGCAATCAACACTGGACTCGACGTAATTAATTCTAGCCCCTCCACCGACCGCTTCGACCAAGATGAGCAAACCGAGGACAAACGGAAAGACTATTAAAGAGGATGATGGCAGCCTGTCCGCCGTTCAGCTGTGATAGAATATCACTCCTATCACCCAGCTCGCCTTTCTTTCTCACTTACCGGCGATATCAATGTCGCGCTAACAAGTTTTTGTTTCCATAACAAGAGTCTCGAATAGTCGTAAGAGGACAGACCCTTTAAAAGAAGCACAAATAGCAAGTTGGCTTTACTACATGCCTTCAATAACTTTGAGTCCAAATTTTGGGCATTTGTTTGCGTCGAAAGTTTTTTAATGAACGCAAAGTGTGAAGAAAGTAGAGGTCGTTGGATGTTTAAATTGTTTAAAGTTGCAACGCTGCTGTACATTCTTGAATTTCGAGCATAGGCTGATCAAGAACACATAAAAATGCATTTTCCATTTTTGAACTGTAGCGCATGAGCATTCAACAACCTTTACTGTCTTCACATATTTCTTTCATACGGAGCATTCGATGAATATAAATGCGAAAATTGGATTCGACGTTATAAAAATGCATAAAGTTAGATCAACGTGCGCTTTTTTAAAACCGGGTTGCAAATTACAACGTTTCTGATCTCCATATTTTGATTGCGTATTTTTCATTGAAAGGCATCCTGAGAGCAGATCGTATACCCCTATTTCGATGGCTTAAAATTTATTCTGTGCAAACGGGTCCGAATTGAGCGAATATTCGAGCGATTATGGTTAGCGACAGCTTGTATTCCTCATGCAAATTGCTGCAAAATTCTATGCAGCTTATGCGAATCTAAGCGTTTTTGTATTATGATGATGACAGCATGGCATAATACAACTGATAATTTCAGTGTGTCTGATGTGTGGCTGTACACAAATTGTATTGACCAAAATTTCATTTCCATGAGAAAGCATGAATCTATATGTTGTAACTCTACCTGTATTCAGACTGGATACGGAGACGGCATCGACCCTATGCTCTTATGCAAATAACAAAATAACAAATATGCAGCGAACAGAGAGAGAATACTATGAATAAACCCATAACTGTTGAGTCGATGTCGTCTCTATCCGTATTTGTCTATAACCAGTGTTCCGTGAAACTGCAAGTTATACTGTTGCGGATGCGCGCATTTTGTTCTTCTGCATGCAACTGCTAAATGGGCATTCCCATTTTTGAGCATGACTTTGAAATGTACTAAAAGTTACTGAATATTGTGTGATAAATATTATTTAAAGCAGCTGCTCATTTAAGTTATAAATCGCTTATAGAGCGTGAATACACAAATTTCGCTTTTATTCTACGACATTAAATGCCGCAAAGCACCAAAATTTTTGCTTAATAAACATTTCAGCAATAAACGCCGTTATCTTAGGTCAAGTAGATGTGAAAATGACAATTTTGCGTGAGAAAGTGGAAGCGGTATATGCTTGCAAATTCACAACTGAAATCTTTCGCGGCGAGATCAATCCTTGGCACTACAGATAACTGATCGAAACATTATGTATATTACTCTCCTACTTTCCACAGCAGTCCATCTACTGAAAGAAAATTTGTCAATGCGCATCGTTAGTTTAAACAACAAATAGCAAATCTGTTTGGGCTTTTCTCGAACAGCGGCTATGTGGCATCGCCATGGCGAGATGCTCGATGCTCTAATTCAGAAGATAACGGCCCTGATCGACTAGCGGGTGCTTTACGTGTCGACCCCTCCAGCGCCATGAAATCGTGTCGATATGGCAGTTTGTCATTACGATGGTGGAAGGCGCAATCGTCCTCGTTAACATATCTGCACGATCATTAGTGGTACAACTCTGATGGACGCTCGCAGACTTCCGCATAGTTCATCAAGTCGTTTTTTTGAGTTAGTTTTCATCTCATGCTTGTCCGTGAAAGGGTACTATTGTAAAACATATGACACAACCTTTGTTTGCAAAGACATTGAAACATGTTTGTCACCAAGTGCTACGGCGATTCACAGGAGCGTGGGAGAGAGTAAACAGATCGCGCATCAGGTCGTTTTTTCAGTCCAGCGGTCGACTGAAAACATAACAGATCGACCAGGAATTGTATAAACGCTAGGTTAATCCCTAGCAGTAATGATAGCGATGTGAGTTTCGGGTATTTAAAACACCTTAACTATATCTTTTATTACCAACGCACCACAAAAACATACGACTGCCTCTACCGAGAAACGCGCTGTTTATATAACAGTAAAATGAATGATTAAACGTAAATGTAAATTCAAACATGCGTTAATCATTCAATCCTTCTGTTATTATCACCACTTGAGTCAGTTCATGTATACATTTTCGAGTGATTCCGACATCGGGCGATTCCCGACAGTCCTCCTTCGTAAAATAGCCCTTCCACGAGCCCTATATCTTACCCCTGTAGCCATCACAAAGGTTACCGCGAGTTACAAGATATGCTGGAAAAATACGAGCGCCTTACAAGAAAGCTAACTTCAAATTATTTAATCAACAGAAGGGTGAGTGTTAATCACGATCTTCTTCCTAATGCTTGCCTTGTGCGGCACGCGTCGTCCTGGGGCCAATTTCATAAAACAAATGTGAGCTGTATTTACATCAAAATGCATTTACATCAGAGCAGCGATTGGTCAGTTGCGCGCAGTGATCAATCAGCGCTCTGATGTAAATGCATTTTGATGTAAATACAGCTCACATTTGTTTTATGAAATTGGCCCCTGGCCGTCGCGGGACGGTTTTGCTCCTGGCTGTGAGCCTGATCTGCAGAAAAAATCTTTAACCTCCTTATATTCACAAACATCTCCGATGCCTCCGTGTTCTCCATATCACGTAGTATAACGTTCTGTGCGCCTCGTTTGATTGAGTACACCTTATAGGATCCTTTGTACCCATACGCTAACTTTCGACTCATTCCCTTTTTCGATGGCACCTGAAGGACCACTAAGTCCCCCACCTTCAGTTTCTCCGTCGCTTTCTTAGCGATTCGTTGGGCGTCTTGAGAGTGGGAAAGCTCAGACTGTTGCTTAGCCCATTCCCAAGCCGTCTTCAAATTACGCATCACTCTCTGATTGTACTCCTTCAAATCAGTGATCGGTACCTCCGTTTCAAGCGTAATACACGCGTCAAACATTGTTTTAGGTTTACTTCCATACAATAACTCAAAGGGACACAAGTCTCCTAGCGCTCTGTTTGGTGTAGTTCGATGCACGAACAGAGCCATCGGTAGTAGCTCTGACCATTTTGATTGCGATGAATTAACAAAGCAGCTCAGCGTTTGAATAATAGGAGCGTGACTTTGCTCATTTAGTCCATTGCAAGTCGGATTTAAGGCAAACGTCGACAGACGGGACACTCCTAATAAGCGCATCAATTCTTTGCTTAAATCAGAGTGGAACGCTTGCGCCCGCCTCTACCGAGAAACGCGCTCTATTTATAACAATAAATGTATGATTAAAAGTAAATGTAAATTCAAACATGCGTTAATCATTCAATCCTTTTGTTGTTATCACCATTTGAGTCAGTTCATGTATACATTTTCGAGTGATTCCGACATCGGGCGATTCCCGACATGAGAGTTAGCCAATTCAATCTTCTTGTAGGTGACAATCGTTCCATTTTCAGCCAAGAAAGGAAACGATCGTGAATGAAGTGCTAAAAACACATATTTTTCCATATTATACGTGTAAACTGAAGGAATAATCCACAAATTTCTTTCTGTGAGTGTTGAAACGGAGCGCTGCCACTACCCCGTAACAAAGAATTGTAGTTCAGAGAAAATACTTTAACTTTTACATAAATGAAAGTTAGGGCCGCAGCCCAGCCGGCTGGCTACATGGTTTGTATTTGGAATGAACAGGCTGACTGCAAGGCAGTAGCCTTGCTCAACAGATGATTCAGCACGTAAAAAACATGTCTAGACAGGCTAGATTGAATTGCATGCTTCTGAAGCAGAGAAATATCGCGAACTTCGCGACACTGAGCTTAAAAACTGATATCGAGTGATTCGAGCTAGCCTACGCGTGGAAATGTTCGGAATGTGAGCGCGTTGCGGTTCGACTTAAAAACAGAACGAATTTATTAAGAGATAAATGAACTAATGGATTACCAGACAAAGGGTCGATAGATAACTGAAATCAGCCATCAGACGACTGGTAATATAAGCGACCGGGTTGCAAAAGAAAGAAATTAGGAGAGAGATTTAGAGAGCGCCAGTGCTTGGAATTTCAGGTGCCCAACAGTTCAAGTATCCCGAACTGACTTAACAATCGCTTATGAGCAGCAGACTTTAATGAATCATGACTAATCAGAGATGAGCTTTATTTGGAACTTCAAAGGTTACCTTTGCTTCATCTGATACCATCAGATTGTGACTGTCAACTGCCCATATTATTTGTCCAATGAAGATGCCATTATCTCGTTGAATTGCTGAGTACTTTTCAGCTCTATCTCTTCATGATCGACAGATTCACTCAATCATGGTCGTACCGTTGAAGTAAGACTAAAGTTTTGAGTTACCTCACGCTGCATACTTAGCAAAGATTCGCAAATTATGACTTGTTCCTGATGAATAAATTGAGTAGCGTTAATTGTAGCTATCATATTGTCCTGTACATAAAGTAAAATGGCGTCAGAGATCGTATCAACCATTAAATCAAGCTCGGCTTTACAGGTTGGCTTGCAGCCAGCCGAACGCGCTAAATAATGCCGTAGCGATGCTGAAAACTTGTCGTTTTGGTCTTTCTGAGATCTTGGAGTTAACTGCAATGATTTTTTTAATTAAAAAATACCGTCGTTGGCTATTGTTGTCAAAGAAAACTAATCGACTGGGTGGTTTCGGCCAATACGACAAGTAGAGATCGTCGTTGGTGACTTCCAGCAGCGCTCTATTGAACTGGGCAATATTTTGATCATTGAAACTGAGATCGATCATGGTTCGAGTATTCCAAACGCTCAGCAAAAACGTCAATGCAAGAGTGAGGGAACGATGGGAGGTTGATGGAAGCGCTGATTTGAACGTAAACGAGAAGGATTATGATGAAAGAGTAAGGACCACGTACAATCTGAAGGAGACTTTGGCAAATGTACTGAGTGATGAAATTTGGCGCCTCATATAATAACAGCTTAGGCGCCAAACGGCACCAGCAAAAACGATATTCAAACCGTGGGACGTCGACTGTCTACCCGTATACATGGGTTTAAGCAATTTTTTCTGCCGAAAAACGATAGGCAGATCGTCGGGATAGAGTTATCTAGAGGCGATCTGCACAAGCCGCCAGACACAACATTTAAACAGCGCTACATAAGCCACCTGGTTCTCAGCATATGCTTTGAGTGTTCAGTTGGTCTCATTCAGCATCAGCCTATGTGGCGCAGCTTTCGTTGAAACGAAAGCAGAAGATAGTGAAGCGATCTTCTAATGATTATTTTGGATTTAAGGTCATTTATGATGAAAATTCTCGCTCTAATGTACACTTTGGATTCAAGATCATTTATGATGAAAATGCTCGTTGTTATAGGTGTGCAGTATCTCCAACGATTCAAGATGGCCAAATGTGGTCTTAAAAACGGTGTATTTTTTCGCTCACTGAACAGAACTCCTTGTACGGGTCAAAAAACAAGATTGTATGACTGTGAGATAAAAAGTCCAGCTGATGTAGATAATTTCTTGGCAGATGCAAAAAGTGCTAACGTTTTCTATGATGAAATTAATGAGAAGAGAAGCATTTTTCGTCGATTATCTATTACAAGCTCAATTACAAGTAAACGACTTGATGACGATGTTAATGGCACCTCAAATCAAGATGATTATATTCATTTTGAAGATGAAACTTTTGTTGTAGATTAGAAGCTGCCTACTTCATTCGTCATCGGTGAATGGGAGACCATCACGGATAACTACGCATCGAATCAAGGGGGGTGTTATGTCTCACCCCCCATATAAACCCGATTGCTTGGCCATATAACCGCTTCTTATTCTGTGCGCTTATTCTTGCCTGCCGAATAAACCGCTGTTTAATCATTGCCTCACAACAAGGTCTATTTTCATCATACCCCCTCACGCTACCGTAATACGTTGAATATCAAGAAAAGAAAACAGAAAGTTGACACGCATGGAGAACGTTAATATGCATTAACAGGAGGTAAACGAAGCCAGAAACAGCGTCTGCGAGAAGTAGCAACAAAAAGGTCAAAAAGAAATAATTCACCTGGATTTACGTATTGCACGGAATCACTTGAATTAAATTGTCGCGATCGAGTGAATTTCGCGATCATGAAGAAGGCGAGCTGAACAAACGCAGACAGTCAGCGATACGTCAGCATTCTCTACCTGACGAAGCAGATATATATGATGAAGTTTGACTGTGATTGGTCCTGATTAATTCTCATCTGTTGTATATAAGTGATCACAAAAGCCGAGTTTGAACACTCAAAATGTGGAATATGCAGCCATTTGGCGTTCTCTATATCCCTCTTTAGTTCTACACGTCTGTTGCAACCATTCTGTTTCTGTGATCAGTCGTTTTAAAGTGTTACTTGATGACAAATGACAATAATCATTTGTTAATGTAACGAATCTATATTTCCTGTAATAAATCTTTATAATTACTTAGTCGCACTTCAATACACGCTTGCTCAAATCATTCAACAACTGTAGGTAATTCTGACAATTCCATCAAAGCGGCTGCAATAGAACGACACTGTTGTGGATGCTGTGGTATTTTTAGCGAAAGGAAACAAAACTCTGAAGCGCAAATTGGAAAAACTTGAAAGGCAACTTGAAAAGTTTGTTCATGATCAGCGCCATCGTCTCAACCACTGCATTTGTTCATTGATCTCGCGGCGCTAGTGGCAATTCGCGAGTTAGACGGCCGTACTAAGGCGCAGGCTGACGGTGTTAATGAAATGGATTCGCAACCGTCTACAGTGCGCGTAAATCCCTTTTGTAATAAATATCATCTGCCTCTCTCGTCTCACCTTGTTGACGTGCATTCTCATAAGCTCCTTCGAAGGGTAGTTAGCATTAGCCGATTCGTGCAGACAACGACGAAGGTAAAATGGCGCAGGAAAATGTACAATGGCTGCCTCTCGAATCGAACCCGGAAGCCATGAACAAAGTATGTTGCTTTCGTTGTAAACATTGATTGCTTTTTTGGTTAAATCAGTGCTTTTTTGAAAATTGCCGATTGTATCTCAAAAATGTAGCAAATTCATTGCGAATAGAGCTTATACTTAGAAAGAAGAACAATTATTGTGAGAGTTGGGTAATGACAGTGTGAATAGCCTCAAAGTCGGTTTTAAATTGTAAAGTCAGATCTATGAATCATTTATTACAGGAATATATCGAACTATAAATCAACGATTCTTCTTTTTACATTAACATGAATTTAAAGAAAATTGGCCTCAGAGTACAGTTGCTTAATCGGACTTTCGAGCTCTATCGAGTTGACATCCAATCGCATAATTGAATTAGGAAATAGTTTTGATGATTGTCATTGTATTATTTAGAGTTGTATTAATGTTTTTGTGTATTTTTTTATATGTTATTTTATATTCATATTTCAGTTTTTGCGTACGATTGGAATTCCTGAACCGACTCAATGTGTGGACGTGTTGGGATTCGATGCGGACCTTGTGGCGATGCTACCTCAGCCAATCTACGCCGTCATTTTCTGCTTTCCCGACTACCGCAAGGTGAGTTAACTTGTCACTCGATGAAGCGTAATGCGCTTTTTACGCGACTTTACTTTATTTACAGTAGAAGTTGTTTATAACGGTACTTGATGTCATCGTGACATAAATCACATGCCACAATTATGCAATAATTGAAGTACAAATTTGTTCTTTCTTTCCTGAGATCTCTTTCATAAAGGCAATCTTAACGTAAAACTGATCCTTGGTTGTGGAAGTTTATCGTAAATTGTTAGTTGCGAATACGTTTGCTTGTTAATATCCTTATTGGTAAGCAGCCTCATTCCGTATCGCTTATAAAAAATGTTTGATAGCTTCCCGCAGTTATGGATGACTAGATCTTTCCTTTAAAATAGTGAAATACAAGGCAACGCGATTGTGCGCTTGAAATGTGCTGAAATGTTATTAGAATTTCTCACTCAACGATCGCGTCAGTTATTCATTGCCGTTTCTTAGTCCTGGTGAAACTCTTAAACTAACCAATATTTTTAACACTTATGAAATGATATTATACTATCAGGAAGTATGTGTCTGCTCTGATAACTCTTTATATTTGTTAAAAATATATCTTAATCTCAATGGTATCAATTGGTGTGCTTGATACTCAGCAATATTTAAAGAGAACAAACTACGCTTGAATTATCGCAGTAAGAATCGAACATCACGTACTCCATTGTGCGCTTGAGGCAGATCTACTCTCAATTGAAACACAAGGGACCGTCATGTGTTCCAATTAATAGGAGTGTGTGTGTTCACGTGTTGCCAGAATTTATTGTGAGCTTGATTGAACTGAATGAATGTGTTAATGGCAAATGCTGCTTAAAAGAGGGGGCTTTACGCAGTTGGCTTAAACATAAACCAAAGCATAGGCTTAAGTCAGAATATTCTAGCTGCTCGGCTTTAAGACAGCAATTTATTAAGAGACAAGCAGTTGTGAAATAGGGACGAAAGAGGGAGCGGGTCAACCAGTCATGATGGAAACAGACAATGAGACTGAGGTGTGATTATGATATCGTAGCTGATCACTTTAAATCACTAGCCCGACCGTGCCCGTAACACTAGCCTAAGGGCAAGTGTGGGCGTTTTCGCGGTGTGCAGTATTCCTCTGCTTAATCCATATGATTTCACCACCCTTTCTCAATATAAAATATTTGTTCATATAAGGTCAATAGCACAATTGTAAACGTGTTCTCTCTTGCAGTTCGAGGCGCAGTTCAAGCCGATCTACGACAAATTGGCCGCTGAAGGAGCCAAAGTGCCCGAAGGCGTCTTCTTCATGGAACAGACCATCGGAAACGCCTGCGGCACCTTTGCCATCTTTCACGCGCTCGCTAACAACGCCGATAATATCAACCTAGGTGAGAATATTTTGTATTTTTAATTCGTTTTATTGCATTATATTTTTGTATTTTATATTAGAGTTTTAAACTATTGGTCTTGATTCAGCCCCCTGATTCTTTTCTTTTACACCGCAATTGAACATAATTCGTCACTCTTGCATTCATTTCGCCATTTGTACGTTCAGTTTTAACGCTATATTGACGAAATGGACATGACGAGGTTGAATGTAAGAGTGACGAAATATGATCAAAGGCGATTTAGTTATATTTTTTGCCAAATACGTCATTATTAAATATTGACATTACAGGAAACGGTACATTCAAGGGCTTCTTGGAGAAGGCGAAAACGGTCGACCCGAAAGAGCGATCGTCGCTGTTGGCGACCAATTCGTCGTTAGCGACGGCGCACGAAGGCTGCGCGCAGGCTGGCGATACCGTCGCCGAGCACGAAAACGTCGAACACCACTTCATCTGCTACGTCAACAAGAACGGCCAGCTGCTTGAAATCGGTGGCGTCACTTTTTCACTGATTACTTTTCTTCTTGCTGCTTACTTTCTTTGCTCGCGGTTAGGGGATCGCTTTGACATATGTGTATGCTGGGAGATTCGGTCATAAGGATTTTTAGAAGAATGATAT
>NIUQ01002170.1:0-24083 GCA_002796945.1 Plectus sambesii
AGCAAGTGTTCAAATGTGAGGGCGGCAAATGCGCTCGCTTTACTCGCGTTTTGCTCTGATTCAATTATTCCTTGAAATGTGTTGGCTCATCCGCCCGCAGTGCTGAGCCCATTCACAGCAGAAAGCCATGGAGCATGGCGAGTGGGCGCAGAATACGGATATGCGGAATCCTTGTTTTTTTCCAGAATAAGCTCGATTTACATGTTTGCTTGATTGCTTATTCCTGAAAAATGATTAATACGCATCATACAACATGGTAGCCTCGTTTCGTTCAACTTAACGTGCATGTAACACTGACAGAATTTTCTCCTATAGCTACGAGGAAATGAGGGGAATTATCAATGATACACTGCGCATTCATCATAATTGTATGGAAAAATATATGACCGAATATTACTCAAACATCCAAGTGCATGTTTGGGGGTTTCAAAGATGCAAATAAATCCTAGATAACCTGAAAAGCTGGAAGTAATGTAACTGGAATGGTCAGAACGTAGTAGATATCTTTAGCGATATTGGGTCTCGAGCGGAAAACATGAGGAGGATCGTCGTCCGTGTCAATGCCCAAAGTAGAACAAAACCGCTGACTCTGCAGGCGGCGATGACACAATGGTGAACATGATGAAATGAAAGAGGCCGCAGAAAGAAAAGAAGGAAGTCGCGCGCTTTTTTTGGCGTTATACCACTCTTGTCACAGTCGATAGTTAGTTAGCTTTATACTTTCGTGCAATTTGAGCCTTCATAAAGACTGGGTTTACCAATTGCGCGAAACGGTTGAAACCAACCCACGATTGCGGCCATTTTGTCTCCAACTGCCTCCTTTTTACTACCAGAAAACTTGTTCGCTCCTTGTTGCTGTCTAGCTTTCAGTTTGCTTGCCATATATCCGTAGAACTTCGGTGTCCATAGCGTGTACAATCAATTTCTCGCAGAATTTACTGCACAAGTATAATATGCCAACCTCTGCGGTTTTTAGCAGTTTCTTCGCGTAATCGCAGTCGCCCTCGGCAAAAATGGAGGGTTTACCGCGGTTGCCGATGCTTACAGCTGACTACAAGTACGCTATGGCGGCCGTGGACTTTGCGCCAAGAATCAAAGAGGTGGGCTGCAGCTTTGACTAAAATGCATATAAATTTAAAAATCTGGAAGTTTCTTTTATTGACCCATTCAATTGTTATCAATACCAATCAATTTCTAAATACCGATACTGAGTGCAAAATTAACCTACCAATCCATCTATAGTACAAGATCCTCCTTAAAGCTAACGCTCCGTACAAACACCCTACTTAATTTAGTAGCGTCATGCAGTCCTTTTACTTCTTACCACCATGAGGTGTGTCATTCATTTAAAGCATTCAACACAGGGTACTCTTTTTGCAGAATAAATGCATTCAGTTCTTTCTTAATCTTTCTAATATTCGCTTCTTGCAGTACATCGTTCGCTATTATCAAGAAGATCCAGAGAAGTATGATCATGCTTTGAAGGAACTGAACAATCTTCGAGAGGTCAGTGCAGTAAAACTCGCAGCAAGACTGTCAATCTATCCCTGACTATAATTACAACTAAATTTTCTCCAATTTGATTAGGAAAATATCCTTAATAAAACCGAATTGGTATAATACACTAAAGTTTCTTGTTTCATTTGGGAAATGTCTAAAAATGATATATTGTCTTCTGCTCGATGTTTGCCTCTAGGAGCCCCAGGGGGGCCACCATTGAGTCTGATAGGCACTCTTTTAGCCTATCTCAGCCTCTCAAAAGATGTACTGTCGTGGAAATTTGCCGATCAGTAACATGAAATCGTTGATTGAATAAGGCAAACTGCTTCGGAAGTCGATTGCGCTTCTTTCTGCTAATTTACACACGTAAAATCCAAGAAATGATTATTCTTGGTGAAAAACGGTGTTCAAGCACCAAAAAAGTGTGCTTATCTTTGCCAACTATGGAACCTGGCCAGATTTCTTGTTACTGATCGAATAATTTTGGCTATGAATACGTGCGAATGGACGGAAGGACAGGACAGTGTTAAAAGGCAGCCTTGGCTGGGGGAAAAACATGTCTTCGTTCTGAGTGATTAGTTGGAAAGCGATAAGGTTGTATCGGGGACGGGGACAAATTGAAATATCAAGAGACGAGGAATTTCGGGGATGTGGAATTCCCCGCTCCCGTTACAACCCTAGAAAGGGATATTTGGGATGCAGTTTCGCGGGTTCTAATCTATTGTTATGCCGTGTTATCATAGTGATCGGCTAAGATGCATTTGTACAAGTTACTTGGGTTATTGTTCGGCTGCCGAGCGGTTGTGTCTGACCGCTCCCCCTCGTATTAGTAAACCGTTAGGACGTTGGTCGCTGTATGAGCACATCCGGTTGAGCGCCAACCCCGACGCCTAATATCTGGGGAGGACCAGAATACAACATCTATAATGATAATCTCCCCGCTCTGCAGCAAGTATGCCGATGCATCTCGGACGTGGAGAGCTGCACGCAATTGAAGAGATATTACGCTCAGCTTCTAATGCTGAAGAACCGCTTCCCCATGGAGTCCGGTGACGAGGCTGCTACCGCTTTCACTTGGTACGGGTAAGATTATTATTTGAAATCAATCTTTGTTATGCATTCGTCTCGAAGCGAACTTTTCCCCAGGTTAGCTGATGTAGCATCCCAACTGTATTTCAGTCTTGTCTCTTGCGTGCGGCGACGATACGTCCTCATTCTTTCATTTTGGGTTGTAATATATGTAATGTCGTTTTTTAAAGATTTCTACAGGTTTCCAGTCGGTTTCTACCAGCAGGATATCGAGTAGTTGCCGCAAAAATGCGACGACGTTATCAGTAGACAGGATGATTGTTTTATTGATTAAAGTTACATGGTTTTTGTATAATGATATTTTCTGATATTAAAATAACGACATTATGTTACAACCCAATAGTTCTTTCCCACACGCGCATATGCATAATCACGCGTGACGCTATTTCCTAACGAAAACGATTGTACTAAGCTACCCAACTAGTTTTCAGAGGGTTTGAAGCAAATTTTTTGCGATTGTGTTGGCAATGACTTGTTTTTCTTGATTTGCTTAATATAACGAGCTCTCATGTAGAATTGTAGTGCGCGCAATGGAGCAGTTTTACTACAGTAAATGCTCTGCGCTAAAGCGAATTGGATATCCCGTGGGGAATTATGAGGAGTATCGTCGGCAAGCCGTTTAGTGGTTTTCAGTTGTTGGGACAGGCGTGCATGTAATTTTTTGTGAACTTGTCCGATTTCCTTGTTATGTGCATTTTGAACATGGGCCTGACTTTCGAGTGGTTGTTCTTTACTTTTGTTTGAGAATCGGCACACCTTCTTGTTTTGCACATTGAGGTATTGGACGTTACTCGAGAAATGTTACGAAACAAATGGAATACACGTCGAATGCGTCATTATGTCATACACTTTTGCTATTAAAACGCGCAGAAATTTGTCCCTCAAATGCAGGTTTTTGTTTTGAGTCCAAGTTTAAGTTTTAAAATTGATTGGGTTTTCTATCGATGTTTTTCATTATATATCTTTTCGTGAAACTACTTTTCTCTTTAGCTCCTTTTGAGTGCAGAAATAATATGATTATCCGTAAATTACTGAGCTGAGACTGACGACTCGTTGCAGTGGTAGACACTGATTGTTAAAGTTTGCGTCGCAGCCAGCGATTCGTTGACCAAGGGTCTATTTCTCGGAAGCGAAAGCAAAACGAAAATTGACATATTCTGCCATTCAAAGTATTAGTTTTTTACCTTTCGTTTTGATAATGAAATACAAAATGATTATCGTTTTGGTTTCGTTTTTGTCTCGAGAAATAGATCCGATGGCGTCACGAGTGAAGCGACAGTTTGCATTACTCACTGAAAAACTTGCTTGTACTCTTCATTTGATTCCTTCTCTCTTCGACATTATGAAATTTTCTTGAATGACGACTTTACGAAGTTGCCTCGTTCTCCTTCCTCTTGTTGCATCCTTTCATCACAACTTAACCTGTTCACCCTATGATGGCGAATCACAATTATCAGCCATATTTAAATTTGTGATATGATTGCAGGCTGGATAAGGCGTTGGATATGCCAAATCCGATCGTATTTGATGACGTCAACTTCGAGCTGGCTTGCATCATGCACAACATCGGTGCTACTCATGCAGCCGTCGCCTCTAGTGAAACGCGCGGATCGCTTGAGGTTTGTTGACTAGTGTTGAATACTACTATGTGGAGAGAGACGATTATACACTCCCTTTCACCTCTACTCGCCACTCTTGCATACAATTACAACGCTACTCTGACGAAATTGGATGCAAGATTGACGAAATGATATGCAACAGTGGCGAACTGAGGTGAAAGGGAGTGTAATTCGGCAACTATGAAATGAGCGATTTGTCCATCATTTGACTTCCTTTTAGAAATACTAGACAAAAAAGTAGAAACTAATGTGGAGTTGCGAGAAAGGTGATAGAAGAAATTCTTTGATCAACTTTACTTCCAATAACGTAAACAGTGTGAACATTCCAAAATTTGCTGATTATGTTCATAAATGTCGTGACAGAAAACAACATAACCCTTTGTTTCAGGGCATCAAGTTCGCGTTCAACCATTTCCAGATGTCCGCATGGGCTTTTCAACACTTGCGCGACAAGCTCAACGCCTCTAATTTCTCCATCGACTTTGATCCCAGTTTGCTAACGTGGTACACTAATCTGATGCTGGTGAGCGCGAAACTTTGATGATTTATGCTACCTTCACAATCGTGTTTCATACTTTTAGTCGAAATTTATCGATCGGTAATAAAGAAATTTTATATTGAATAAGGGACACTGCTTCGAAAATCGGTAACATTTTTTCTATTAATTCACGCATGTAAAACTAAGAAAAAATAACTATTCTAAGTGAAAAACAGTGTTCAAGTACCGAAAAGCGTGGTCACCGTTGCCAACTGTAGTGCCTGGGGAGATTGCGTGTTATTGATCAAAATTTTTTAACCAGAACCCCTGATATCAGTTACTTATTCTTTTTTCATTAATCGCTATTTAGGCGCAAGCTCAAGAGTGTATATTGGAGAAAAGCTTGATCGACCATCGCAAGCACACCATTATTGCCAAGATTGCCGTGAATATAAGGGACGTGTACGTGCAGTGTAAAGTGCATCTGGAAAACGCGTCTCTCAGCGATATCGTCGGCAGTTCGCGATACAAGGTAAGCACTGCTGGGTCCTGCATCGATTACCTGTTTTATTTTAAATAGCGGAGCGAGACAGAAGTGCCAGTTTTAAGGGAAATCTTTCGAGTTATACTGTTTTTGTATAGGGAAAAGATACGTCGGGATAAATCGAGCAATCTACCCGTCACGCGACAGTACATTCCTGAGCTGAGTATCAACGCGATAATATGATATCACTGTTGTCACGTGACGTGTAGTTCGCTCGATTGATCCCGACGTGGAAAAGATCATTTGTAACAATAAATTGTTTATACCGGTCATAATCACCCTAGTCGGGCTAAAGGGCGACCGGTACGTGAAGACTACCGTAATCGGAGGCGCGTGATTTGAAATGCGTTACGTAAGAGTTTGTGCCCATAGCAATGCCGTATGGTGCTATTTGAATGCAAGCATTGTAATCAGGCGAGAATCGCTTTAGGACCTCTCTCGTACCGGTCGCCCTTTAGCCCGACTATAATCACCCGGGCCCTATTGACCGGTAGAAACGATTTCCACTCTATCGGAAATGTAAAAATAATACTGTACTCGTTATGTTAAGGAATGGACAAGAACATGCTCGCTGAAGTCGGACCTGTACGGAGCGATCGCGAGTCTGTACATGGGCCAGCAGGCGGATGAAGAGCAGAAGATGGGCGAACGACTCGCCTGGTACAACCTCGCCGCTGACCAGTTGGCCCGCGCCCAGAAAACCGCTGGAAAGGACAAGCGTGATGGCGTCAAATCTGCTTTCCAGTTCGCCAGCGATGTCATTCTTGGAAAGTAAGTGGACACTTTATTAGCGGCGCTCTTTTCTTTCCCTTATATGAGAACTTCGGTCACCTTCAGATGAAAGCGTGTACCATATTATGTTTTCCCAAATTACCGCTTTAAGCGAAGCACAGCTATTAACTAAGTCAGCATTAACACATTTCACTATATTCACGTTTGAATTGTCGCACATTCTCACAACCCTGATTCAGGCAAGCAAATGCGAAAAAGGAGAACGATTTCATCTATCACGAGAAAGTGACGTCACCGGAGGACATGCCAAACATACAGGGCGTGGCCCTGGTGAAACCAATCGGTTTCGATCCACTCGACCCTGCCATCAGCGGAGATGACCTCTTCGCCACTTTGGTGCCTATTAACGTCCTCAAGTCGGTGTCGCTATACAGCGAGGAGAAGGCCAAGTACATGCGCGCTGTCAATGAGAAGGTGGATAGTAAGGACCAAGAGCTGCAGTATGTCTTTTTATTATTTTTTCCATGGCTGTCTTGCTCTATAGTTCTTTGCTATGTCTGGATTACTCTATATTCGAAATATTTTAGTCAATAATAGAGAATCCCAGGAAATACCGTAGCACGCATAGTGTGATAAGGCAGATTGAGCGTGTTCACTGCGGGACCGGCATTTCATTCTCTTGTTATTGACCAGGAAACTACGACGAGACAGGCGCCAAACGCCAGTAAAATAAATTTGACATTTAGAATATTTTTGTAAGCAATATAGCACCTCGCGCTAATCAAGCGTCCGCCTGTAGAAGTTTTCACGGCAATATAAAGTAACTATAATTATAAAGCAACATATTTGCAAATAACAGCAGATAATTATGATAGATTGATTCGGTTCCCAAATGCTATATAAGTGTACTTATATATAGTTAAAAAATTTGATTAAACGTTCAGAAGCTACTGTATTTCGCTGAAGTTGGAAGACATCAGCTTGGACCAATCGATTGACGACCTGCGTTTGCCCGATATGCTGCTTGAAAGAAGCGCCGCCTTCAACGCTCAGCCCGATTCTTTCCCAAAGCTGCTCGAGACGTTGCAACGTAAGCGCGATCTTTTCATATCGATGCAGTTATCGCAATACGGAGGACGTACAAAAAGCTTCTCAAGTGTTTATATCACTTGTATATCTTGGCGGCCCTATATTCGGCCGCGTATAGCACCAAAACGTACCAGTTATCGATTTTTATGCTGTTTTAATTGTAGCAGTTGTGGTTACAAGATTATGAAATAGAACACTTTTCTGGCTCTACAAGCGCAAGAACGCTACAAAGAACCGCATGCAATCAATGTCAATTTAAGTTCGTTTATCATAATCATAAAATTGATGATACATTAAACTTTTCAGTAGGATATATCAGATGTTATACGTTTATTGGTTCGATAAGTTAGTCAGTGCTTTAAGAATAGGGAGAGAGGACTACTGTATTTAAATTTCCGTATCGCTTCAGGCGTTGGCTATTGTTCTACCGAAGCGGACCACAAGCTGGAGGACTTGCAGAATCGATTGGCGATCGTACAGAAATGCAACGATATTGTAAGAGCGATAATTGTTTGTTATTCGGGGGCCGGTGCATAGGTTGGAATACCGAATTGATGGTTTATGGTATTGTTAGGTCACTGCGAAATGCAAGATATAGAGCAGTTTGGCGAAGAATTTCTGAGGGGGGAGGTTTTAGCGTTACAGCAACGATTGAAAGCATTTTATAATTCATAAATTGTTAGCATTTTCGCTAGTTCAGGCCATGTGATTAGAATTCAAATTGCTAGCTGTGATGCTCAGACTGGTGAGAATCCCGTAATCCTTTTTATGACCATCGTACGGGGCTACGAAATGGCGGCAGTTGCTGCTTGCGTGGGCTCTTTATTTCTCCTTTTACAGCGAAGACATAAAATACCTCAAAATAAAACGTTGTAAAGTGGAAATGATCTCTGTTGATGCTTGATTCGTGAACACGACGATTTGAATTGCAGAAAAGTGATGCCGGGTTCATCGCGATCAAAAACGAACTGAACCGACTAAACGATGCGCACACTCGTGCTAGGTAAGATCAAAATAGTCCCGCTTTTTGTGACAAACGAACCATTTATTCAGGTGTGCATGTTTCAGTTTAAAATGTTGACAATGCATTTGCAGAACATCGAATTCGGAGTTGCAACGAGCGATCGCGGCGCATTCTGAAAATTTGAGACTACTTGCCATGCCGCTGACTGAGCTGAACAAACGTCTGGCCGCACCCGTTGTGAAACCATGTCAGTTTTTTACGGGTTTATTCTGCCGAAGACTAATATATCATGTTGTGCGCTCACTTGAGCCCATAATTGTATCATATTATTCATTCCATTTCCACTTACCGTGGTGGGATTAGAATTCGACAGTATGGTTAATCTATGTTCAAATACTGACAAAAAAGTTTCAGCTGAGACGCCGGAAGGCGCACAGTTGAAGCGGATGCTGGAGAAGATGGAAGAGATGAAGGCGCAGCGGGCGCAGCTCGTCGACCAGCTCAAGAAGCAGCTCCATGCCGACGACCTCACCAAGCGGCTACTTTCTGAAAAAGACGTTGATAGTTCTGTAAGATTTTTACTGTAATTATCTCATTGTTTCTACTCAAATAGGGATAGTTTTCAAATCATTAATTATATTTTCGATATTGATTCAAATAGGAAAAAGATCTCTTTGAACGGCAATGTGTCCTGTTTAGTTTGGAACATTTTTTGATTGAAGTCATAATATGATATGTTACAGTCTTATCGTGGGAAGGGAACCGGTAAAAGCATGGGGCTTCTTCAGGTTACAAATAATAGAGTGAAAAATGCTAAGTATAAACGGAGAAGACTGTTATTAATACGAAGACGAAACCCAGGATACTTCATTCTGGATTAATATTTGCATTATATTGCTTCTGGATCGCATCAATGCAACTTCATTGGATTCTTAATTAGCACTCTCTACTGTTGTGAATTAGTGAAAGAGTCGGTTACACTGGGATGTTGCAGGACATATACGAGCGAGAATTACGCAAGCACGACAAGCAAATGGCGCTGGTTGAGATGAACCTCAGCGCTCAGCCGAATATTCTCTCCGCTCTCACCGACGCCAATGCTAACTTTGCCGAGCGCCGAAGGGAAATCATCGAACTCAACAAATGGTAATACATAGTGACTTTTTATATTGGTAAATGCCTGTAATTATCATATACATATAACGGGACTGGCTGGATTTAATCGGTAAAAGCAGTTATCGTTATACACGATATTTAACCTGTACAAAACGTAAATGGCTGGAAGTTTGAAATGTATCTGCTCTAAGATAATTATCGTTATAAGCGCGACCACATTTAGCAGTTTCTACCGTATCTTTTGCGACAATTCCTCGTCTATCCCCTTTTCAGGGGGCGCGGTCAGTTTAGTGATAGCAGAGTTAGTTCTGTAGTATTCACTTACGCGATTATCACTCTTGTTGTCAGTCCTCGCAGCGTTTAATCGATCCCTTCACTGCTCTCACTTCTCTTTCGTTTCGTAAATTGTTAGCTCAAACCTGAACGCCCCTATAAAAAGCTTTCAACCACTTTGTGGCGAAAAATAGTTCATGGCAGAGCTTGGTTATCTCTGGTCGTAGCTTCTGCTTAATTATTATTTTACGCAATGTATATTTCAGTCGAGGCGAGCAGATCGTCGCGTTGGTGACGGCGTTTGACGTCTATGAGGACGTCAGGGTCAAAGCCGAGCAAGGTCGTGTCTTCTATTCGACCCTTTTTGAGAAGGTAAGCCTTTTTAAGCACCTTTATCGCTATGGAACCAACATTTCATTTTTATTTTCTTGCTACTGATTAAGAAATTATGATGATATATATGTTAAGGTGCGTGCGCTGGATGAAGCAGTTGACGCGATGGAGGAGGCGGTTAGTGAGCAGCAGAAGAAACGGAAGGAGGAGGAAGAGAAGGAAATGCTCGCGATCAAGGCGGCCGCAGATGCCGCTAAGGAACGCATGAGGAATCTACCCCCTCCCGCCAGTCACTATGACCACGATTCCGCTTATCCTCCCTCACCCACGCCGTCTTCGCGATCTACTCGAGGTCTGTTTTAGATTCAATTTTTCTTACTCCCGTTTAGTAAAATGATTGCATCCCCGCAACATTCCCTTAGACAGCTTTAGTGAGAATAAAAATGCCTTTTGCATTAGTTCAATATGCGAATACAATTTCTGTTCAAAGCTCTGTGGAGAATGTCCTGATTTTGCCTTAGTTTGGTGGATTGAACGATGGATGGACTGAACATTCCTGAAGACCGTGAATGGTCCTTATCTTTGTGAAACCGAGCTCGATATTTCAGCTAATTAATTGAGGAGTTCTGACTGTACAATTGACTTTAAGTACACCGGTGAAATTATGTGAATATTAGATAGAAAGAAGTATTTTTTTCAGGAGAAAGCTATTCAAGCGGCGATAGACCGAACCGACCGCGATTGGGTGATTACTTGGACTTTTATCGCGCGAAGCAAGCCGGAGCCGCCGTCCCATTTCCTTCAACTTCAACGCAACCGTCAAGTGGTGGTTACGGTTCGTTGTATACTTTGTTTAATATCATTATATTCTTCGTATTTCAGATATGAATGCCTCAAATTCCGCTGTTGGCCCGTCGGTGCCCTACTCCCCAGTTTCGTCCGCTCAAGGTAGACAATTTTAATTTCAATTTCACTTTGACAGCTGTTATAGAACCATTGGATATTTCTGAACTAGGGAACAGCCAACGGGTGTCTTGGATTACTCTGTAATTGCAACTATTACGTCGCATATGACCGAAAAGAGCCCTTTACAATAAAATTCTCTAGAGACAGTTCGAAAAAATAGCATCTTCGGGGCTATTCGATCAAATACGGCTATTTCTTTGTGAAGAGTGTGGTGATTGGTCAGTTTTGACGTGGGGGTGGGAGTGACGTCACAGTCGACCAGTCATCGCAATTGTAATCGCAACAGTGATAGTAGCGAAAGTTTAATGAAGTAGACCACTGTAGCTGAATATCATTTCCACTGCCATCCACCAACGCGAACAATGTGACTGATTTACAGGCGGCGGTCAGCCGATGCCCAACTCGTATGCTCATCCTTCAGCGGCCATTTCAAACGGACAGCAGTCGATGCCAGTTTCGAGCCATTTGCCGACCTCGGCTCAGTCATACGCCCCGCCGTCGAACGGACAATGTAAATCTTCCTTACTCGTTCTGTAGATTAACATATTGTGGTGGAATTAATATCATTTCCACTTTAATGATACTTTCCTTATGACACAAGACGTTTTCAATGTTAAATCTATATAAAAAAACAATTTTTTTGAGTTGGCAAGCGTCGTGTTTAATTCGGAAAATGTCCTTATTAATTGTAAATGGTATAAATTGGGGATATCTAACGAAAATTTGAGTCAGCGTAACACTATTCCATAGTTAAACTAGAAGAGAGGTAAAAGATGACTATATTCCTCGATTATATAATATCGTGGTTTAATTTCTCTTCATATTCTGTCGAAAACGGGAAGTTATTGTGAATGAAATGGACATTTAGATGACCAGCGATACGCTGCTGCAATGTCCATTACAAATCAGCAGCCGCCTACCAGTCATCAGTATACGCAGCCGGCGAACATGCACTGTATGAATTTTTTTTTTCATCCATTTAAAATTGCCTAATTATTGTTTTAATCATTTTTGCAGAATCTTTTACCATAATTCGTCAATTTTGTGATTGATTTCGTCGCTCTTGCACACTACTTTGTCATCTCTGCAGTCGATTATAACGCTAGTTTGACGAAATTAAATGCAAGGATGACAATTTTGAATGTTAAAAAAGCCGAATTATGATGAAAGATCCTATATTACTATTATTATTATTAATTCTGTTCGTATCAAATTGAATATAAAGATAGTGACTGTTGTAGATGATCATTCGACGCCTGTCGCATCCATTTCAAATCCATCTTCGCAGCATGCGCATCAATACGCGCCGCCATCTAACGTTCAATGTGAGTTCCATTAATAGTTTTGAAATAAATCGACTGCAGAATTTATCTAGTGAATGGCGCTGCAGAATTTTAATATTCTTTTTCTCTTTGCCAACCTCATTGCGAACTTGTTTGCTTTTTTCAGTTGGTGGGTACTCACACGCGGCAATGGCTGCTTCGACTGCACCTCCCATAATGTCCGTTTCTACCCAGCCACCTCCGCCTGCTCATCAGTATATGCAGCCTGTCAACGGCCAATGTAAGCAATTCATCGTTGTCAAATCATTGGATAATTGATCGAGTTCGCACTTCTTACGTGACTGAGAATTTTTAAGATACCCATCAGCCGCAGATGACGTCGGTACCAAGTTCGAGTCATCCGTCTTTGCCGATACCGAGTCAGCAGGCCATGATGTCTCGTCCTGGTGAAACGAATCTACAGAGCCAGCCGCCTCTTCATTCTCAATACATGGCGCCAGTCACCAGTCAATGTATGCTTATTGTTCATTGGTTTCAATGCGTGGATATGGAGTAATAAGGTTGTTTCTGGAAAGGTATTGAATGATTCAGAAAAATGAGGGATCGATCCAGGAAAACCTGGATAAGTGCAGTGCCTCGGAATTCTTTTGGACTGTATCAGGAGCACTGATCATTTTATCCCTCTCCGTCATCTCCGACGTTTGACGTTATTTTGGTTAATTTTATTGGTTTAGACGGCGGACAGCCAATCTCATCGCATCAAAGTATGCAGCCGTCAATGTCCATTTCAAGCCCGCAGCAGCCTCCTGCTCATCAGTATACACAGCCGTCAATGTCCATTTCAAGTCCACAGCAGCCTCTTGCTCATCATTACACACAGCCCTCATATAGTAAGGATGGTGTTCTGTTTTTTCGGTTGTATTGAAACTTCTGTACCATCAGAAGTTGCGTTGAATTCTTACGGTCGTTGATAGAATACCGATGCAATTTTTTCCCAGTAATCTCTCACCTAAATATCTCGAAATCGCTTTCAGTTGCGTTCTCTTTTCAATTCAAATTTTCTGTTGCTCGGCGTTTATAATGTGGGATCTTTCAGGTAACAATCCGAGTGAGATGTCGGTTCAAATGCCCGCCTCAGCTGTTCAGTCGTCGGCGTCCATTCCGAACCATATGGCACCTGCGCATCATTACGCTACAGCAGCAAATAGTGAGCGTTTCAGAAGGCTTCACAGTTTAAAATAGTCGTTTATGCGCGATTGCGGAAAAGTCGGTGTAAAAATGTTAAGTATCGTTTATATTTGGCGTTCTAGCTAATGATTTTACACAGGAATCTTTTCGCTGCGAGACCAAAATTTCATATCCCTCTTGATGAAGAAGAGCTTCTTCACGATAAGAGCACTTGCTTTTACTGTTATTGTTGAAGAAATGTTAACAATAAATGTATGTTATTTTAGGCTTCTTAACCCCGAGCTCGAACTCAGTTCAGCCGCCATCTTCGGTTCAAATGTCGAGTCCGATGCCGTCGATCGCTGGCCAGTTTGCGCCGCAACCAAATATGTGTATGTTGATTACTTAATTATTATTGCTTGCCTGATTGAGGTCATTCTTTAAAGATGAGCAAGCGCGACCAGCAGTATCCATTTCAAATGCGGTCCACCCGCCTACTCAGCAGTTCTTGCCGGCCACAAATACTCACTGTAAGTTGTCCTACTCAAATTTATTTTTATCGAGTGCTAGCATTGTTATATACTTTTGCATTGGCATGCCAATAAAACGACAGTCATTTGCATATTATTTCGATGGATCCCCTACCCCGTTGTACAATTAAAAGTAGTCGTAACATAGGATATTTATAATGAATTTATAAATATTTATATACCACTTTCGCTTTAATTAGGAACATCTCAATTTATATAGGACATTTTCCACATTAAAGTGAACATTTTATACATTGATTTGACTTGAAAAATGTTCTTAATAAAGTGGAAATGGTATAGATATTTGTATCGGTATATTGAGCTTTGAAGTTTGCATATGCTAGCGACTAGTACCTTCATTATCTTCATGAGGGATTATTGTTTAGACGGCCAGGAGCATCGTCCACCGGCGGCAGCTACACCACCCATATCTTCTGCTTCTCAGCCGATGAACGCATCTGTTCAGCAACCGCCGACGTCATTGCCGGCCTCAATCTCGCCCTGGCATCAGAGGGTCCAGGAGCCTTTGAACCGCCCCTTTTCCCCTCAGCAACCCATCAATCAGTTCCAATCACCCGCTCCTCAGCCTCAGCAATATGCAGGTAGTGTCGATAGTTTCTGAGAAGTTATGGTTGAGATGACTGGCATGCGGTGTTTTTCGCGCGACTTAATAACGTTACAGTGAAACCCGGATAAGTGCACATCGATCCGACAAGAAAACCTTGCGCACATATCCGAGTTGTGCACGTATCCAGGTTTCTATCATGTACGCAACATAGGGCAAAGAAAGTTTGGGGCATGAAAAAGCATCAAAAACGTGTGCACTTATCCGGGTTGCACTGTATATGTATAGACAACATTTTTCGACCAGTAAAGGAAATCTCGCCAGGCACTATAGGTGGCAAAGATGACCTACCTTCTTGTTGGTGCTTGAACACCGTTTTTGGCCGAGAACTATAGTCGTTTCTTGGTTTTCAAGTGCGTAAATAGATGGAAAGAAGCTCTGTAGACCTTTGCAGTAGTCCGCCATATTCAGTCGAATATTTGTTGTTACTGATCGGCAAATTTTGACTAATTGGCTGACGCTGACATGCTTCATTTCAGCGCCACCAGGGGGCGCAGCGGGGGCAGCGATGGGTTATGGATATCCTCCGGGACAGGCGATGTACGCTCATCCGGCTCAACAGCAGCAGCAGATGAACCAGCTGCCGCCGCGCGCCAACATGATGGACATGGACGTGGACGCTTTCTTGCCCGCCCCTTTGCTGCCCAATAAAGTCGAAGAGAAGATGGAAAATTCGAACTTGCTGAGAAGTTCGAGTCAGCAGCAGACGGTTATGGGCAACTCTACTCCGACGCAAGGGACTTCGCAGACGGCGCATACGACGCAACATGTGGCTCCGATCCAAGCGACGATGCAGGCTGCTCAGCCGACTGTTCCGTTCTCCGCGCCAGTCGTGGTAAGCGAGCATGCTAATGTCGTTTTTACGCAGGCGCTAGTTTCATGAAACTTATGTAAATGTAAAATGTAGAAATGTAATTACATTTCTTCTGTAGTGAATGTTCAATATAATCGCAAACATTTGTTTATACCTCTGAGGGCTGCTGGTCCTATTCTGTCGCTCGCCCTTGTGTACTCAAGTAGTTAACGAGCGCTGACCTTCATCACGCGCTTTTGTATCAGTCCGACACATGGTACCGCGCGCACTTGAGCTCTGCGTAATCCCGTTCCGCGTGCGTGAGGAGCGGTAGTCTCAAAGACGATCGCTCACATTGCAGGATTCGCTTATGTCAAGTAGCACATGTGGCGATCACACTATATATACCCAACTACACACACAACGATCCTTCTATACACTCTCCTTTTGACTATGGTTATCGTCCGTTGGGCTGGTGTTAGTTGGATCACTGTTGGCAATAGCTTGGTTGTATTGTATAGTAGAAGTTTTGTGAAATAAAACGACCTAAAAGAAGTCGTTTCCTCGTCCTCACCAAACCATTAATATGCTACTGAACCACCAATTCAAAAATACCCCTAACTCGCTTATACTGTAAATTACAGAGTATCGGAAGCCATACAAACCTTGAATTATACCATTTCTTCATTTAATCTCGTTCTGCTGCCTTCTACCGTACGAGTTTTGCCTTCTGAAAACATAATTTTCTTGCAGAATCGAGATGCAATTCCGAGATCGGACGTAGGAGCCGCAAGCGCGGCCAATCTACCAAGCGCGCAAACGCCTCTGACTCATCAAGGCCCAGGGCTTGTCGGCATACCGCCATCGTCTGGCGCCGCGCTGGGGTCGGGAACGATAGCCGATCGGGCGTCGATGATAGCGCCGCCGGTTGATATCGAGACTACGCATAAAGCGCCAGGCACTGTTCCATTCGCGAACCCTCCCGCCGCCCCGCACACTGCCATCGCCCCTCAAGCTCACACCTTCGATGCTCACAATACTGCAGGTAATATTTACTCTTAAATTACACTTTTTTTATGGTCAGTTATACTATTTCCATTTTACTAAGGATATTCTCCAAATCAAACAGGAGACAATAGTGTTCAAAGAGGACGTTCCGCTGAATTTTTTGTCAAATAAATGTATAATTGAAGTGGAAACGGTACCTATTCTTCAGTTTTTAGTTGTCATGTCTCAATTTTGTCACTTAAATGAGCATTATTCTGGCGTAATTGAATGATGACAACACGTGGAGGAGATACAAAAATTCCTCGGTTATCGCTTTTCAATAGTTCACCGAGATCGGCGCCAGATGTGGTTGGGCCGTTTGGGGTGTGTATTATATGCATTCATCGAGGGGAATTGCCATATTTGTAGGCGGAGCGCCGGTCACTAACGGTAATTCGACGACGGCGAAGACGACGACGAATGGGAATGGAACTATCGGTAGCAGTAATGGCGGCGGACACGCAAGCTTGGAACAGCTGCTCAATCCCTCTACATTCGATATTGGCGAGGGCGATCAGGTTAGTTCAAATGAAACAATTAAGAAATACTGGAAGGGTAGAAATATTGGGTGGTACTTAATTTGGGTGACTGGCCCAGTTGGACCAATTCGGTAGTTGGCTGGACCACCAAATTCACTCAGATGCAACCCCACCAATAATTTTTCGCTTCATAGTATCTAAATTGGGTAACTAATCGGTTTGACTCAGTGCTATTATAAGAGTAAACATATTGGATAGGATTCAACTTAGGTGGTCGACCGGATCACTCAATTCACCCTAATTTAATACCACCCAATAATTTCTCGCCTTTCAGTAAGCTATCATTTTGGTAAAAAATGGTATCCAGACACCGAAAGCGCAGTCATCTTTGCATACTATAGTGCCTGACGAGATTTCTTATTCCTGATCGAAAAATTTTAACTTTAAGTAAACGAGTAATTTAAAGGTGAAATTGGCGAAGCGGAGAGTGAAAGAGCAGTTCGACAAAGGAAACGGCGCAGGGGCAGAAAGGCCACTAACCCCGCTGGTGGCGAATCCTGCTGATCCATTTAGCGGACTGGATCCGCTGTGGTGCATGAATAAGAAGGCCGGATAGCGCTTCACTGCCTCGAAGCGCTTGGTACGGAAGACTGAGGGAAGGGAATTTCTATGTGCTGCTGCTCTGTGATCTGCTCTCATGTAAACTGTAATTTATGCTGGCCTTCGTGCCGAAATTGGGTGAGCTTGCACATTCTTCGACTTGCCCGTGGACATTACGGTATTTTTGCGTAATTCCTGAAAATAGCGCTGATACGCCTTTTAAATTTTCATTACATGTTTGAAGTGGCATGCACGATGATGGTAAAAGTAATCACTGGGCATGATTGTTGTTCCAAGAATGCTATGGATCTTCACTGTAGCGCTGCGATTGTATTCTTGAAGTAATATGAAATTTCTTTTAATTCACGATCAGTTCATTAACATTCTTTCTTGTTCCTTTATATATCGTTTTACGCACTATGTACTACGATTCGTGAGATTTTCTGAGAATATCTGCCAAAAAATGATTATATATACTCATTTAGGCCTAATTTATGCCGATTGAGGCCACCTGTACGCTTGGAGAAAGCCTTGTAAATCGGAGTAAGTATTGGTTCGCTTGCAATCTTTTACCGTAAGCAAAAATATTCTCGGAACGTATCGCGACGGATTGACTTGACCACCCCACGCCGTCTGTGATGTGTTGTTTACGGTTTATCACGCCATTTTTGCACGTTCTTTTCTCATGGATGACCGTACATCGAAGGAATCAATCTGTCGCTTAATTATTTGCAGACCTGCTGCACAACTGATATACTACAGTGTCTTTTCGGTGTTTGGGTTGAGAAACTATTGTCGCGCTCATGTGCTTAAACTTATGGTCCTTGTAAATAGTGAATTTTTGTTGCTTTGTTTATTTCCCTAATGATGACAGTGTGTATTGTTGGGAAATCGTGATTAATCTCATTTGAATTTCGCGCGTAAATATTTGCCGTAGGATAAGAATACGTTTGAAAGGAATTTGGCTGAATGGTCACGGGACAGTGCGATTTTCAATGGCACATTTTGATTTCCGTTATCAATTTCATCTAATATATTATTCGAGAAAAAAGTTACTGCTGGCGCTGTTTCGCGCAAGAATGTGGTGCATTCGAATTGTTTTTCCTACCGTTTGTCGATATGTTTTGTATTGAGTTATTAAGCAAAAGTGAAATGACCAAGTAAACGTTTTGACTGGAATCGCTGTTGTTAGCCTCGTATAGTCGATGCAATATAGTGCTAGTTATCAGCATGCTTGTGCCTCTCTCAAGCATGAGGCTTATCTTTCCTTTTATGGATAGGATTTTACTTCTGCTACCATTTTTCTCAATTACTCTCAAACTTGACTTGCTATCAATCCAGATGAGGACTTGGCCAGAATAGGGTATACTTTTTGCGTATCGTTATGTTTGATTGGTAATTTGCACGTCAACCAATAAACCTAAATTTGCGTGTGAAATAACTGCGCATATACCCTGATTGTTTAAAAATTATGTCTAATGAATAATTAGCTTAGCGTTGATATGCAAATTAATGAGACGCGAAAGATATACGGTATTCTGGCTGAGTCGCCTTGATAGTTGATTATACTTACTATGGCGAAAGTTAATCTCTGACACTAATTCTAATTTTTTCCTTTCGCTAAAAATGATTTTTGATCCTGCCTGCAGATGTAACTATTAGAATTCTTTCCATAGAGGCCGCAACATTGCCGGACGACTCTGATCTGATTTTTTAATTAAATTCACTCTGACATCAGAGCTAAAGCTACTCACAAGTTGCCAGCTCTCAAAGTTAGAGGATCCACGGTTTAATCTTCAGCATGCTGAGAACGAACTCGCAATTTTCGTATAGAAAATCGCTTGGTTACATACATCACATAGTAACGGTATAGATTGTATAAGCCGCAGAGGTTAAAGCTATGCGAATATACTGCAAATAGACATCAAATAACTCGTTGTGAACTACCTTTAACAAGTACGTCTTATGCATATAATTCAGTCGCTTGTCGTTAGTAGGATTACAGCGATTTAAATACTTTGGACGAGACACTGAAGGAAGTGAAATGATGTCTGCGCCTGGCTCGACGCCGCAGCAAACCGGCTTCTACTACAGGACAACTATACGTCAGTTGCTTCTTTATTTAGACCTGCATTCTCTTGATTTCATTGTTGTGATAGAGTGATAAAATCGCCTCTGGTGTCCCATAATTGTCCGGCCCCCATTTTATTCGTTCAGATGCTTTTCACCCCCAACCATTGATGTGGTAGGTTTAGCTCGATTCGGTTCGATGCACCTTTGTAAATTAGGCGAAGCAACTCACCTTGTTTTTATCTAGATGAGCAATGCATTGCTGGCGGGTCATTAAACAGCGTAGTGAGAGGACCGACCAGTCACAATGACAACAGAATGTGAGAGTCAGAATCGGATAAGAAATCGTAGCGGACCACTTAAGATGACTAGCCCGACTGTGCTTCCTGAGGGTAGGATATTCGCCCGCTTTCAGGAAATGTGCCAGGCAGTTTCGATCAGCAGGGGAATCGGTTGCAGTCGGTGGCGCTCGAGACGAAGCTCCAAGTACCCAGCCTCCCACCGCTGCGAATTCCCGGAGAACAGAGCGACTTCGTCGATGTCATGGTCGCGTATGTCGAGGGTAAGTTTATACGTTTCGTTTCCTTTCTTTCATGATCTTTTCTTTCATCTCTTTTTTTTCACTTCCTCTTTTATGCTTTTTCGCTTCACTTAAGAGTCGTAATTTCTTAAACAGTAAATGAGAGCCGAAAGGAAAACCGTAACACGTCTAGTACCGAAAACTAAATTGAGCACGTTCGTTGCGGCGTCCACGCTATTAACCTTTATCGCTACAGGACCAACACTTCGTTTTCCTCTTGCTGATTAAGAAATGACAGCTACAATTGTTGACTGGCAGTTCGCATTTTTCTTTAACGCAGTCGCTTTTTCAGGTGTCGACAAGTTGTACGTACAGCTGCGCAACGAATCGAAGACGATCCAGAACATAGCTGATGAGATGAATCGTCTTTATTCAGCGCTCAAAGTCGGCGAACTCGACTTTGTCAACCCCGATCGCGGTACGTACACTCCGACACGCTAATGCGTTAGAGGCAGGGATGGGGTTTGTTAAATTCCTCTCAATGAGAAGAAAATATAATCGCGAGTGCATTAAAACAGCGTTGCAGAATTGGCCGTATATTTCTGAAGGTCGCTGCTGTGGTTCGCTAAAGAAGTTACATTCTTGGGTGTAAATGTCCCATTACGTTTCAGAACCGTGCCAATTTCCCGCCAAATTATATATTCGCGTCCATTTTTCCTGTTCATCGACCAGATTTTTTGCATTGCAGGCGATTTGTGTGCGGCGCGCTACGAGGCAGACGGATGCTGGTACAGGGCGTGCGTTGTCAAGAAATCGTCTATGCGGAGCATTCAGGTGCGAATATCTCTCCTTGCTTTTCTTCGGCTAGTCGTACTGTCAGCGACGATGCTTTTATTGATTTATTGATTTTTTGTGATATGGGTGCTGCGTTTGGCGGTCTGTCAAAGCGCGTCACGTGCACTGTATAATCAAAATTTCTTAGGGAGGGAGGTACGGAAAATATTTATAGCCTCATTACCCTTTGATTTATTCTTACTCTCGCATGTCTTAGGTGTTCTTCGTGGATTACGGTAACATGGCGGATGTACCAAAAACGGATGTCAAACATCTGGCGAACGCGAATATGAGGCAGATCCCCCCGCAGGCTATATGCGTCAAGTTCGCCAGGGTGGTCAGCACGCCGCACTCGGTCGAAAAACTGCGCGAAGCCCTCGAGAATCGCAACGTTTGCATCAGACTCGGTACGTTTTCCAACTATTTCTTTCATTTTTCAATGTTCATCGACTTTTTGCCTGTTGATGCTTTGGTTGTGATGTATTCTTGTCAGAATTTCATAGTCAAAACTTTTCAGCAATAAAAAGCCGCAGGGAATATTGTAGCATACATCATGTGGAAAACTGGATTGAGCACGTTCGCTGCGGTATCCACGATCTTATGCTACTGTTGAGTAATGCGAACTGAGCCTTACCGTGGCGAGACCAAAACTTACCGTACTATCTGAATAAGTACGGTAGTTGTTTTAGAGAGCGTGACGAAGGATAACGATGCTTACATAGTCTCGATGGGCTACGACGACAATGGAAAGGACGTCTTCATCAACGATGCAGTCTCGGGGAAGGTCCCATTGCCGAACTCTCAGCCGGCCGCTAGCGGTTTGTTACTTCGCCATCCTGTTTCAGATAACTCGCTACATGACAGTTCGCGACATTTTCGTATGTCAAGGTTCACTTACCGTACAGCATAGGTCACCGACCTTTGTAAAAAGATTTCTAGAAGGTTCCGCAGAGACCATAACGTCAGCACGGTTAATAGATGATATGGAAATTTCCTCTTTCATAATTATTCCATATAACTGTAGCAGTCTAACTATTAGTCTTCTAAGCAGTACTTTTAAGTCGTTATTATCAATCTTCCATAAACCCCATTCTACATTTGTCCAACCGACCCCTGGCAGCGTATTAACCGTTCCGGTTGCCATACAATAACAACTGTACTTATACTTTTAAACTACAAACTTATCAAATTAGTGAGGCAGTAAAGAAGAGATTTTCATTTGCAGCATATCTTCCGGATGACAAGCAGCAGTCTCGCGATGTGTCTAACCGAACCGCAACCACTCAAGGCTCAATGCAGCAGCGAACTGGGTAGGCATTCTTTGCTGCCTAATATTCCCTTTTTAAAGCGACTGGCTAATTGTCTTCCATATCATCAAAATGAACAAAATGAAATAAAAGCATACTAGTTATCCTGTAATGTTAGCTAGCCCGCATTGCAGTATGACTCTTAAATTTCGTGCTATATAAAATTCGTCTTATTTCACTACGGCATAGCGAATGCAAATTTTTGTCCTATTTCAGCGCCTCTCAGCCTGTGGGTAATCCAGGAGCGCGCTTTGGCCAGCAGGCACAATCGGCGACATCCCACAGCAATTGTAAGTCAGTGAAGCTGTATTCAGGGACTAAAACCGGTTGTTCGGGTTTTACACAGTTAGAACTCGAGGTTTCCTCAAATTCCTACCCTCAACGTCGACAATTTTGAGCGTTGTCGTGAATCAGTCTTATTATTCGGGACTTTTGATTATGAATCTAGTATATCACTTCCACTTAAGCATAGACTTTTCCAAAACAAAACGAAGATTTTCAAGTCAAATCAATATGGAAATTGTTTTGATTGAAGTGGATAGTGTCTTTATTAAAGCAAAGATGATATGCATCCGTGCTTGACTTGCGTACCAACGGATGCAAAAGGAATTAAAGCGCTGACTGCTCTAAGATGTATTCGACACATTCATAACTTGATCATTGTATTGTTGTTCATGCAAGGTATCTTTTACAGTTACTGGCGGCAGAGACTCTGCGACGTTCGGCGCAGGAGGCGGAGCGGGCAATTTACAATGGACCAATCAAAATCGAGCAACAACCCAGCCGACCAATCAGAACGTCAGAGCTTTCGTCGCGACCAATCCGAACCGAGAAACGTCGCAGGCGACCAATCAGAACGCCGGCGGCTTTGGAACGGCCAATCGGGCCAACTCGGGCGGATTCGGTGGCTTCCAAGGTCAGAATAGGAACGGTAACGGCGAACGATTTGGTTCCCACGGTGGGAACAGCGGCGGCGGCAACTTCCGACCACAGAATGGTACAAGTGAGTATTATTAGATTGTACCAATTGTAATTACAAAATGTTGTATGATTGTGAATAATGCGAAGAAAGGGTAGCATTAAACTTTCGAAAATCTAATCGTTTTAATTGTTTAACTATGCACACTCCTCCTTAACGTCTGCTTTTGAGAAGCGGTGAAAATTTTTCTGAGAAGCATTTCGAGGTAAAGCATATTGCTTTCGAAAATAAGCGCACCACTATATGCGTGTTATCATGTGCATTTAAAAATAGCCATTATAAAGTGTTTCGCAGCTTATTGAAAGTAGGCCAAAGGGATATTCTCGAGAACACCTGCTAATAAAGGATATCACATTTTAATCTAATATGTATCAATGTTTTAACTTTTGCAAGAAAAATTCGCGACAATGAATTGTTCTCACATGACTGATTCCTAATTGATTCGTTTTTTGCAGCATGCTTCAATTGTAACAAAGAGGGACACAGGGCGAACGAGTGTCCGGAGCCTGACAAGCGACGACCGCAGCAGATGGGCGGTAGCAGCAACTTCGGGGCGGCCGGCGGCGCGAGCGGTTTCGGATCGAACGCTGCGAATGGAATGAGAAGCGGCGGGAATCTGCCGCCTTCGAACGGTCATCAGCAGACTTCCAACTTCAATGGTAATCGTGGCGGGTTTAATAGCCAGAAGAGTGGAGATTTCGATTCGGCTGACCGAGGAGGTTTGTGAAATTGGTGTTTAGAGCTGTGATGGGATTGTATATGTGGTGAATGTGTGGTGAAATAGACGGAAGTATTGTGATACAGTATAATTTGTTTATACCCGTTTGGCTCATGCAGGTAAAATTCGACTGATATCAGAGCGTATTTTCCCACACCTTTAAGTTCGCTTATATCGACATTTTGCTTATACCGGTAGAAATGTGCTTATCCCCAAGTACTTGTCTAAACGAATTCAATTGCACGTTTATGTTAGGAGCCGTGGCGCGGCCTGAACCAGATTTAACTAAGACTGTCATCTTTCTGCAGCTCCGTTAGCGACGATTACCACATCGCGTCCGCCCATAGCGAGCGCGTTCAGCCCGACATCATCGTCTACTTCAGCCTTTGCTACCCCTTCCTCTGCTCGATCGCCGCCGTCATGGACGA
>NIUQ01002171.1:0-24119 GCA_002796945.1 Plectus sambesii
GCTTCAAGAAAATTTCTTATGATAAAGTAACCAAGGGATTATTATGTTAGTTGATGAATCGCATTCGACAATGATCGTTCGCTTTCACAGTTTCTTTTTTATAAATATCTTTTTGATTGATTTAAAAGACGATCGAAGTAATCCTGAAAAGAAATTGTGAGAAGCAATCCTGAGGTATCATCCTGAGACTCTTAGGAGGAATCAATAGCGGAAACGGACTTTTGCGACGATGAGACGAAGGACGACGAAGATTCCGTCGTGGATGACGCGGAGAGGACATTATCCAGAAGGAGTCGTACGCGTAGCTTCTCTGGCTGCGAACTGGAACACTACCGACAGCAGCACGAACGACTCGAAGAGGCCCGCCCTCTGTGCAATCACGACTCTACTACTTCTCTCAACGATGTCTTCCTCGATGCCAGTCATCCAGATATGTCAGTTTGTTTCTTTTTTTGAAAATTCTTCATCGGGAACGAAGCGCTCGGGAAATACTGTAGAATTGAGTTTGTTCGCGTGGTTGTAGTTCTGCGATTTTAGATCAAGGAAACAAAGGGGAAAGGATGGGATAACAGGTGGGTGATAAGGAAATGAGTAAATTTGCACTCTTTCGAGCATAATACAATACAATTGATGGAATAAGTCTGACAGATTTGAAGAAGAATTGCTAAAATCTTAAAATAAATATATTCTTTTCTTAATGCATAGAAACATTGCTGGAACAGTTTCATCAGCATAACCATAATACTCTCTTTGCGCTGTTTGTCAAAAGTGACCTCTTCGGCATTCAAGATAAATTACGAGCGTAATTATTTCAGCCACCACTTAAGCGGGGGCATTACGACGATCCGAAAGCGAACGGCGCCACCGATTTTGTTGGAAGCGCCGATAATGAGGAACGCCTCCAGCGCCTATTCTGCCTGCACTACCAGCGTGGGCGGCGTGACGGAGGATGGTTAGTGACTGTCGCAACTTAATCGTGGGAAGGGGAATCGGTAACGCGATGGAGGTTCTTTTGGTTACAAATGGTAGAGTGAATAATATAAAGAGAGAACGGAGACGGTAAGTAATAAAAGTGGAGATAGAAATGGGGAAATGAGCTCGAAACGAGAGCAGAATATCAATCGATGATACGATTCCACCGTGGACCACTTTTCGAAAGCGTTATTGAGCGGTACCAGCGATCACGTGATCACACCTTGTGCAAGTCTTCTGAAGTGAAATGAATAATAATATAGCATGTAATCAGAGATGGGTAGCATCGTGTTATGTATTAGTTATATAATGTATTGAAAAACAAAATAATTTAGGTTATGAACGCGACTTAAGCGAATATGTCCCGACTGATGACCACACACTGAATGACTCATACGGCGTCAACCGAAGCCATATCGTTCTCGCCACTCACCAGAAGCATTATCTCAACGATTTCTGGCTCATTCTCACCATTAAAAACAACGTCGCTACCGTCTACTTTTGCGAACGGTTAAAAGCCTTTTTTTATTTGATTATTATTAAATGTTTTAATTTTTAAAATACCTTTGCTGTTTCAGTTTCGCGCAACTGCACGAGGCTTTGTTCCACGAGCTTCAACAGAAGTTGGCCAACGAATGCCGCATCGTCAATCAGGTACTGACAGGCTGGCGCTAAAGTGGTGTCTATACTTTTTAAAGTCGAATTTTCTACGGGTGTTCGACTTAAATAATAACTGTGACTGCATGGTTTGACAATTTAAGATTTTTTTATATTCTCTTGGTTTACTGTTCGCCCGCCGAGCACTATCATTCCGACCGCTTTCTTACATTAGAGGATTGTTAAGTTATCGGCCGCTAAATAAGTTCACCTCATCGAGCTCCAACAGCACCTACACTACCCCTTAATACCTATGGGAGAACGGAATATACAATAATAGGAATATCGCAGCAATATAATTATTACCCCAGTGAGCTCCAACAGCACTATCCTCCACAATGCCTTCGAGAGATCTGGAGATAAAAGAGCTAACCGCGTCGGCTCTTATCCTCTATTATCCTGACAATTCAGGAAATGCTCCTGGAAAAGATGAATGCTACGCGAGAGTGTGACGCGTTGATAATGCCGGAGAAGGAGGTGAGCACGCCGGTCGCCGAGCGAGTGGTTCGATCGTTGACGCTTCAAAAACCCCACGTGCAAATTACCGAGCCGTCTACGTTTTCGCCGCTCGTTCGACAGTTTGTCGTCACCCGGCAGAATACGCGGCTACTTACGTGGACTGGTCAGTTTTTGTGTATTCCTTTGTTTTTATGTATGTTTTATTTCTGTTCATTTTTAATTTATATATGTTATGGTCTTTTTTATGTCTACTTATACTACAGCCGTAAATTCGAGCAAATACTTGCAAAGCCTGTCGCTTCAAAGGAGAACGGGACATTATCATTGTCTTAGCCAATTAGCAACGCTCAAAGTGTATTGTTTTGTGTCACGAAAACGTTTGAAGCAGAAACTGGTAGTGAACGAAGTAGTTGGAACATTTTTTTGCAAAATCTGTGTGTTAGAGTTGTTGAAGCCAGTCATATTACGGACCCCTATTCGCGATCGTCGGAACTATATATTATTGCTGCCTCAAAACGCAACAGCAACGTTGCAGACGAAGAAGACCAATCGGAGTCAACAAGCCTGACGGGTCAGGCTCGATTTAAATTCGCGCCTGGATACTTTGCGTGCGATATGGTCTGGCACCACTGGTATTTTGTTCATCCGCGACTTAAGTCCACTACGCGCGTTAGCAGCAGCCAGCCTTACAATCAGCTCGTACTTGGTAAGTTCACTGTTGATCTATGATATTTAAATTTATTGCACTCATTTACATGTCTGTTAAAGAATATTACGCTGTTCGATGCTAACCCGTTGACTTTGTGTATAATTAGACGTTTACATCCGGTTCTGCGACCGCTTAGGTGGTTATTACCCATTTGTCTAAGGTACAATAAGGAGCCGCCCGGTGTAAGCCGTGGAAGGTATCAATTTTGGAAAGCGGTTTCTGCGTAGACCGCAATCGTATCGAATGGAAAATGCATCGTTGCTTGCACCAGTAATCAACTTTGAACGGCAACTATCGTTAAATGAATGCGGCAATGCAATACCAATATCGAATGTAATTAAATATTTGACTTTGAATGCAACACTTTACCACCTTTTGAAGAGGTAAAAATATGGCATATTAATTCCGCCCTCCACTGGTGGCGGCAAGTTTGAATATATCACTGTTATTGCTGTAAACTTTAAGTGATTTCACGTAGCACTCCCTGACGGAAATTTGTATAATTTTGTCACACTCTGCAATATTTCATTGATGTTTGTAACCGAGTCTGCAAACCATTTCAAAATTGCAGGAATGAAAGCACTGACAATGTGGCTGGAGCAGTTGGCGGTGCGCAATCGGGAGAATTTGTTCGTCTTCCGAGAGCACAGTGGCCATGTCTTCTATCTGCGACTGCATGCATCGCTCGAGTCGGCCGAGCAAGGCGGAGTCAACTTGACCGACTCACTCTCCCCCGGCGCAATTAAATCCAACTTTAACCATTCCATTCTGCTCGCCGTCCACGGACTTACTGAACCAGGTACAATCCTTCATTCCTCCCTGGCTTTACAATCATTAAGATGATTATTGAATTACTGGATTATCATCAATTATGGGATTATTATTAAATTATCGGATTATCATCAAATTTTTGCCAAATTGTTGGTATCTGAGGCAACAATATGTATGAAATAAGACGAGCGCTTTTACGAATGATAGGTAGCAGAGAAATTCTTTGCGATTCAAACTTTTTGGAGAAGGCCAAAAAATGGAGTTCCGCCAATTATCTGGGGATCGGTGTGATTAAACCTTATAATTGGGTTCCTGAGCTATATACCCTGTCTTTTGGGGATCCCTAAATCGGACCTTATGTTCTATAAGCTTGAGAATATGTATTTGTAGTGAATAATGTCGACTATCGTATATTTTTCTTACCAATGAGTAGTTGTGGACATTTTTGTCATTTAAGGCGAAGAAATTTGCGTTAAAATGCGCGATGAGCTGCAACGCCGACTGGACGCCGCTGTCCTCGACGAGTTGGTCGCAATGCTTCGGCGAAATCCAAATTTCCGCATGACTCAACTCGATGGAAAGGTCGGTTCACTTTCATGTTTTTTGAATTTGTATACATTATATGCAAATTCGCTTCGTTTTGATGTAATATTGCTCAGCAATTGTTCTTTTCTTTGAAACTTGAAAGTCGCCTACCTGTATAGAATGCGTTTCATGATTTTGCTGCTTTGAAACGTATTGCTGTTCTCTTCGGTTATTACCCATACAGTTAAGGTACTGTTGCAACTGGATCTTGAATCCGTTGTTGCGTATGGAAATTTTGGAAAGCGTTCGTTTTTGCGAACGCTGAAACCTAAAACACATGCAAGATAATCGCTCAAGCCATGTGTCGCATCTTCACAACTGGATACACGTTCTTTATATTGGTACAACACAGTGTCTAATAACATTTATGTTGGGGCTAACATAGAGAAAGACATAGCACAGCACATTTTAGGTGACATTTCGCAGCGATAGTTGACCACTGTATAAATTTATTCGCATTGTGACTTATCTGGGGCTTGAGCACACCAACATTATTGCCTCCTTTCAGTTCATTCAACCCGATGAGTCGAAACCGTGCCTGGTCGTCAAGTTCACTCTTCCAACACCGGCGATCAACTACTTGTACGCCGTGGCGCACTATCTCCGCCAGCACCTGCTCACCTTCATGCATATGCCGAAGTTCATTTCGGCGAGCGGCGTGCGGTTGGACGAGTGGCGTTTCCGACCTTATGTCAGCGGAGATGGCGCCGATGTTAACTTCTTCCTGCTCAATCGACCTGCTGTGGCTGGTTCGAGCACGATCGGTGAGCAGAGAATACCCTAAAATTACGATATAAATAGTATTTAATAGAAAATATGAATTAGGACGCGATAGTACAGATATTTTAGTGGTTTAAGAGACAGAAGCGTAAACTAAAGGTCGTAGGTTCGAGTTTCGCGCTGATTATACGATTTTTTCCTCATTGCTCATTTTTTAGTTTTTACAGGCGCTTTTGTATGAAACCGAAATGAGTAGTTTAATAAGCTGAAGTAGTTCATTTAAATTCTTAAAGTTGCTCTATTCGATTGAACTTTAAATAATCGACTGTTCCTTCTTCCAGGATTGGCGTGCATTGAGATGGCGTTTGTGGACTCGCAGGGACTGCCGTATTCGGTACTGCGATCGGCGCCGCTGGACGCTCGCGGTCACAGCACTTTCTTCGCCGGCGACGCTCGGAATAGTCAGGCGCGACAGGCGCGCTTCTATGAACTCACCAAGACCTCCATCTGGACCACTACTTCGGGCCAGTCTATGAAAAGCAAAGGTACAAATTCGGTTTGAGTTTTTCTTGGTCAGCGCGAAAGCTCAAGCTTATCGCGTAATCGTGCTATGTTTGTACAGATCCGCGTCTTGATTTGTTATTCCATTTAATTGATTTGATTTAAAGGCGTACTCGGTTTATATCATTGTTCTTTTAAATATTTATTGGGATTTTTTTATCTCATTCATCACCTTTGCATCCAATTTAGCCAGCTTGCGATTAATTTTTGTTATCACTGCGTTCAAAGAGAATGCGATGTGAAAGGGAGTTCAAGGGAGACGAAATTGACTGAATATAACGAATGAGGGTGCAAGGCTTTCATATTTTTATACCTCTCAGTTATAATTGTTGTCTTTAATCGCTTCAGAAGACACCTACCTTTTTATTTGCATATCCCCATATCAAACTGTACCCAAAATACCGTATTCTTCTGAGCGCTGTTACCGTACCCTTTGCTTAGGACCAACGGCTCTGGTGCAGTTCGCGGTGTGGGAGAAGGGCGATGTGGGTGTGGAAGGTCTACAAGAACGTCTTCGACACAGCGTGCAGCAGGCGCTGGCCGATTTGGTGACGGAGTACGGCCTACTGACGACGCCGATGTTCGAGCTAGCCCCGCCAGTATTACCTGGTGGACAAAGTATGAGCTGCTTTGCCCTCGCTACTTCCAGTCCGCTGGGGTCGTCGCCTTCGTCGCCGCGATCCCTCCACTTGACCCATATGCCCGGTAAGAAACCGCGAAATTTTCTCGTTACTTTTTCCGCTTTGATGTCGAATGTTTACTCCATTTTCACTTTCATAAGGACTCTTTCTAACAAAAAGGATGTTTTCCTTATTGATTTGACTTCTTCTTTGTATTCTAAAGTGTCCTTGTTAAAGTGGGAATGCTGTGAAACGTAGAAGCATTATCGTGAAAACCGCGCGGGAATGAAAAATAACGGAGTTTGACACTGCCTCCTTTCCATTCGTACAGGGCGGCGCAACGTCACGCACTAGAACAGAACCTGTTGTTAGACTAAATTTTTCATTTCATTTTTTTTAGTTCAAGGCAGCTGTAAAATTAAAAAGGGCTGAGAGGGTAGAGTTGATCGTTGTGTGTGAAAGAATATAATCTGTCGTAATGGCGAGATGTTCGCTTACGGCCATACCACGTTGAAAATACGCCATCCCGTCCGATCTGGCAAGTCAAGCAACGTTGGGCCGGGTTAGTACTTGGATCGGAGACGGCCTGGGAATCCCCGGTGCTGTAAGCATTTTTTTCGCCAAATGGGATGACTAAATTGCGATCGAACGAATTGCATGTATTCACCATAACTTAATCGATCTACGGTCATATTATGCACATGTTTTAATCGTTATTCATGTATTTGCTTTTTCTTCAACCATTAATATCGTACTAATGCGAGCATCGTTTCAGTTGTGCTTCCGATTGAAAGTGAACGAAAGGATTCGTCACCACAAACACCGTTATCCGGTAAGGGATGCATTCTATTTTCAAACTCATTTCTGCGTATGATAGGGGTCCGCATCATCTCACATTCCCATTTGCTGAAATTAGTACTCTCACTCCTCGCCATTGTAAAACGCTATTTTCAAGAAAACTACTCCAAATTGCGTAATATTGGAAATTTTCGAATTGTATGGCTTGGTTTTTTACTGCTTCTATCTTTTTAAAGACAAAGTAGCGGAGATATTGGCACGGACTTTGGAGATGAAAATTTTAGAGTGATTGATTGAACGATAATCATATTTCAACGCCAGTTCGATCTGAGTGAGTAACTTTGAAATTTGTTGCAGCCTCGTTGACGCCGCCGCAGTTGCACCAGCATCCAATGCATCACCAACAGGGGCCGCGCAATTCGATCGACATGCTGGACGTGCAGGTGCGCCGTCAGCTGCAGATGCGCAGGAAGCGGTCGTCCAGCGAGGCGTTGCTGAACCCCCAGTCGGCTACGACCACCTCCACTCCCACGACCTCCACCTCTGCCACCACCAGCCCCCCTAAGCCCCTCGACTCCCCCAAGACCCCCAGTCTCATTCCTGCTAAACCGCCCTTGCACGTCGTCACTTCAAATATTTTCAACTTTGATCAGGTATGTTGTTGTTCACTTAGAAATTTTTGGAAAAATTACGGTTACGTTATGGACTTGGTTAATGTCGTAGTCTAATCGTGCGAAGGGAACCGGCAAGGGGAGGAGCTTTTTCGGCTTATGAACGGTAGGGTGAACAGTGTAAAGAGAGAAAGAGTGGATAATAAAACGGATATGGTACAGTTGAAGAGAACGAACGACTGCTCAAGATGAGGGGCAGAATACAAACTGAAGTTCAACCAGCTACTAGGATGCGCGCGCTCAAAGAGAAACAACGCCCAGAGTTGTGCACGTTTAGTGATTGGCTAGTAATACAAATAATCACTTTTGTTGAGTACGGTCGAACGGAAAGAAACGTAATGTTAAGTTCTATCGAATAGGATAGTATAACATCGTCTTGCAGACGGCCGGGAAGCGTCACTCTGTGGATTTTCAATCGGACGAGTTTCCGCCGTTTGCCCGTCGGAAGCACTCGTCGGGTGGCGAATCAGTTTCGTCGGGACGCGGTGGTCTCACGACTTCTTCCGAACAGTCATCCAATCGGCCCTCCTCTTCCGCGCGATCGTCGCCCGTCAAGCGAACTTCCTCCGTCAGAATGTTCAATCCTGGTATGCGAGCTATTACAGTCGTAATTTCTTAATGATTAACTGAGAGCCGCAGGGAACATCATAGTATGTTTAGCATCGAAAACTGAATTGAGTACGTCGTTGCGGCGTTCACACAATGAACCTTTATCGCTTCGGGATCAGTACTTTCTTTTTTGTTACTGAAAAAGAAATTGTGACGATACTTCTTTTTTAAGATTTGATGGTAATGAATAGGATCCTAATTGTTAGTTGTAAGGGTGAGAAAAGAGTTTCGCTTTAAAAAGTGCATTTATCATGAATAAATTTTCAATTGGTTTCAAAGTTTACGATTTCTACGAAAGCAAAGGCAAGACTGTTTTTTCTTGTTTTACAATCGTTTAAAAAGTCCTGAATATTTAATCGCCTAATATAATGCGGTACGAAGAACTGCCAAGAATTGATAACGTCTTTCACAAAGTATATTGAATTAATCGCAAAGTACCGATTCGTCAAATTGAAATATTAATGCGCTTTGCTGGTAGATAAATTTTAAATTAAATTTCAGGCGGTCGATCTGATCGATTGAATACGGCGTTTGCCACTTCAGCGGCTGATTGGTTTGACCACATCATGGCTCTGTCGAAGGGCCAGAATAAAACCCCCGGCTCCCTCGCCAAAATGGATTGGCGCCTCGATTCTGATGCTGCCTGTCGCAAGGTAGGTGATCGCGGTTTGGTATATCTACTGAGAAGGTGGAAATGGTTTGGGCATCTTTATCAAGATAATGAAAATGGTTTGGGAAGTGTTGACAAGTTGATAGGACACTGATGATAAGGTAAAATCATATAATGAAAAGGATACGAGTCAAAAAGTGTGTGATAAAATCTTGCAGATAGCGGGTTCGTGACATTTCTTTTCACGTATTTTCGATTTTCTCTCCGTTTCAGATTGTTCACATCGCCTACGAAAGACTGCACGAAGTGATTCCGTCAACAGACATGGTCGTTTGTGAAGGACTCATCTCAGTCGGCCCTGGACTTCCTCGCATCGACCCTTCGATTCTTAGCACGCCGATTTTAGTATGTTGGGGGTTTGAGGCAACAGCTTATAATGAGACTATCATACTGTGCAGTCACAGTGATCTACTAAGATTTATTCCGTTGGTTTACTGTGGGTCCACTAAGCGGTCATATTTCGACCACTTTTGCATAAGTGGACTGATAGAACATTGGTTGTTGAACAAGCGCAAGCCGCGAAACCCCAACAGTACCGACACGGACACCTAATACCTGCGGGAGAACCGGAAATGCGATAAATATTGTTGCCTATTGACAGCATATTTTAACTTATAACATACTGTAGCATACACTGGAATTCACTTATAACGGTTTCGCTTATACCGGTAATTTTTGTCGGTCTCTCAAATACCGATATAAGTAAATTCCATTGTACTAAAACTTATTTAGGGTGACATGGGTCGTATTGTTGAGGCGGAAGACAAGACGCTGGCGGTGTTGGTCGGTTACAGTAAAGCACTTACGGAGGATACTTTCGCATTCGCGCAAGACTCATCTGGCACTCCGCCCGAGAGTCTGCGTAAATTGGCTACTCCGAATAGCGGTACGATCGTTTTCTTTCCTCGACTGAAAATTATTTGTCATTCACAACGCGTCTTATGAATATCGAAGTTTTGTTAATGCATTTAGCGGATATGACGGGTTTTTTTGATTGCTGACGATCTATTAAACAATCTTACGTACTTTGGCGTCGAAGGTGTTTCAATAGTTTGCGGATTTGGGAAGGCGGAAAGGAAAGCGTTTATAATTATTGGGAATTGTATGACAAACTACACCCTCTTCTCTGATGATTTCTCGAGTATATTCGACGACTCATCGTTCTTATTTTGCGGTAAAGAGATGTATACCCGAAATCGAGAACTCGAAATCTGTTCGCTTTTTTATATTGTATGCAAAGGCTTTAAAGGATTCGCCAAGGTCGAACAACATAACCAAATGTGTAAATTTAAAGTTGATATTATTCGATTCTTCAATCATTTCAGACTCGAACGAGCAGCGCTTTTCGCCCCTTCTTCAAGGATTCGTACCGAGACGTCGGCTCTTGCTCGTTCTCAGTCGCGGCGAAAAGGTAAGAGTAATGTTGAAGCTATATCACTGTACTTAGATAATATCGTTAATTTTTTCATCTGCAGTAATACAGTAAAGTGAATACCATAATATGCACTAGTAGGATGTTGTAACTGTATGCATATTGCTTTGGGACCAATGTTATGTTGAGTCTGATCGTGATTAAATTAGTAACAAGAGAGGTAAATGCAATAATTTGTATTAAAATATATTTTTATTGTTTAAAGCTTATAATCACGAAAAATCTCCAATTGACTGATTATTTAGAAAAAAACTGCTTCTATTTGGTATCCTCGTTCTTGACTTTTCACCTAGCAACAAATTGCAATCCTCGCATGGATCTTGTCGTTGCGAGACCCAAAATCTGAATTTACTGCTACTGACGAAAAATTCGGTGTGTATAGATCGGAGATTATCCCATTCATTCAAGTATTTCAGTGTTCACCTCTAATGTCTCATGATCAATTCTTTTAAAGTTGGTGCCGCTTCCAGTTTCATAACGTTATTACCTAAATCAGAGAGAACGTTTTCCTACTCAAGTCAGTACAGAAAATGTCCTCTTTGAAATGAAAAGGGTCCTTATCAATATGAAAATGGTACAATTCAACACTGAACCTCCCTTCATTTAACTCTACTTGCAGTTGACGTTGTACGGATACAACTGGTCGCAGGACGCAATCACCACGATCAGTTCAATCTTCCTCAAACTCGTTTGCTGGCACAATGCCAGATCTCGTCTGCTGCGAGAAATCGGCCTGCACAAGATGGGCGTCTGTCATCTGTCTATTCCACAGGTAAAGAATAGCGCTACTTTTTCAATCAGTTGTTTCAGTTGCCTTTTTGGATTGAGTTAATTGTCAGTTATGTTGCAGTTTCAGTTATTTTTGGGTCCCCAAAGCCATTAAAAAACATTCTACAATTTGCGTTAGGGTGAAATGGCTTGATTGAAGTGATCCTGCGGGTAAGGAATAATAGGGAATGAAATTGTTTGTGATTTGGTTTCTGTCTTGTACCTAATTTTATGGAAGCATTTAGCTATGTTTCCATTAAGGAACAGTGAGGGTTGATATTCATTATCAAATTGCAAAAGTTTAAGTCTGTTGACTGTAGTGTATCAACGGCATAAAAGGGTGAAATCTACGGGAGAGTTGATCGTTCGTTCGTACGTCACGCTATCCTAGTCCGCCTGCAGTGACTTCTTACTCTTAACCAAACAAAAACCATTAATCGTGATTCGATGCAGAAGCCAGACGTCGAAAAGAATCCATATCTGGAAATGACGTGGATGTATCCAGAGTCTCTATTGTCCGACAACTTTCCTCCACACCGACTGCAGCGACCCAATTTCGCCGCGTTGAAAGCGGACTACGCCCGCTTGCTGCTGAAACCATTCCGATTCATTGGTAAAAATATTTCACTACAGTAGAATTCACTTATTACGGTTTTGGTTATACCGGTATTTCACTTATACCGGTAATTTTTGTCGGTCCCAAAGTGCATTTCCCCATACAAATAAGTTCGCTTATACCGGTAATTTTGATCGGTCCCTCATATACCGGTATAAGTGAATTCCACTGTAAATTACGGTTTACTCATACCTCCCAGTCTTCCCCACGTATGGCCACAGTATAAGAACCTTTTCAAACGCACAGAGTTTGCCCATCTGACTGCTACCTTGTGGTTCATTATAAAGCCATTGCAATTGCAGACAGCGCATTTTTACCGCGCTATTCGAGCAATTGTGCGTTCACGAACCAGACGCGTCAATTCCTGGATTTGCGTCTTCGACTGCAAGGAATCCTGAACGAACAGATGATCATGCGTCAGATCCACGAGACCTGGTGGAACATGCGTCTTCATGATGACGAGAAAATTTGCATCCAGGCGAGTACTGTTTTTATTGAAGTTTGAATGTGTTAAATAATGAGTTGTGTTTTGGACGGAGAGATGTACGATTACGGTAGTGTATACTCAATCGTGTATTTATAAAGTTCTTCGTCAGTTACGAAATTCCGAAGGGAATGCAATCGCATCGACTTGGATTACGCGCGTGTCGTTGTGGTATCAAGCTGTATGCCTTGAAAAATGTGCGACAGGATGAGTTAGCATAGCCGCTGCCTGAATTTCCCACTCGAACCATATCGCTGCAAGAAGCAAGCTTTGTATCCTTGTCATTGACGAAGAAATTATAACTGTATACTATGTACATAATTAAAGTATAGCGCTATGTCGAATGTTCCAAGTAGTAAATCGAAAATCATATCTGTAGCACTAATATAGCAATAGGCATACGAACGAAGTTACCTTAAAAAGCGAGGGTTCATGATTGCTATTGTAGCTGTAGACTTCCGTAGATAGTAGACGTAGGAGTCGGTGTGGTTGGGTTCAACCGGACGTGCTTATTTCGCGGTCAACGGTACAATAGTTTACTAATACGGGAGAGAGAGCGGTTGGACGCAACCGCTCAGTAGGTAGACAAATGATCAAGTACTGGTATCAAAAGGTTATTAGATATAATCGGGCTAAAGGGCGACCGGTATGAGAGAGAGGTCCTAAAGCGATTCTCGCCTGATTACAAGGTTTGCATTCAAATAGCACCATAGGCCATTGTTATGGCCACAAACTCTTACGTAACGCAATTCAAATCACGCGCCTACGATTACGGTAGCCTTCGCGTACCGGTCGCCCTTTAGCCCGATTATATTAAATATCACCGAGATCACACGGTGTAACAATTGCTTTACAGGAAGGGAACCTGCAGCTGCTGCACACGCGATCACGTCAGGTGCACTCGGTATACTCACCACTACTATTGGCGCCAAAATGGCGTCGGCGAGTGGCCCAAGTGCGAATCGCCAACGAGGACGGCGCGCCACCGCCCGACCCGAACGCGGGACGCCCTGCGCGCAAGCAGATCGAGAGGAAGAAGAGTATGCCCATCACCAGAGAGGCCCTTCCCACTCCCTCTGCTTCTGCCGCACCGCAAAGCCCCGTCAAAACCAGGTCGGCCCTTCTGCGTGCTCATCCTTCTGCTTTATGTGGCGTGGAGTGGAACGGCATTGTGATTTTAATAGTTGGCGTTTGTGGTTTATTTTAAGTGGCGAATATAAGTTCATTAGTGCTGAGTGGGGTTTCGGCAGCCAATTAAGAAGTGTTTTAATCAAAAGATTGTTTTAGTCAGCTGCTTAATAGTAAAACTTTAAATTTAAGAATTTAAAACACAAAATAGTTGTTCTATTTAAGATTTAATGCTCGTTAACGCGATTCTTCGAATTTCTTAGTTTGATTCATATTCCCGCATTGCGAAAAAATTATACTAGTCATGTGTCAATTTTTGGGCCAGAAATCAGGAAGACAGGATAACTATAATGCTACACCGTAAATTTATACATAAAAACCACGCTAAAAGTTCGAACAAATATAAGTATGCTCTTATTCAGATCGAATACAATGTCGGGGACGCATCGTCACCCGCCAGCGTCGATGTCGAGCGGCGCAATGTCTCCCACGCCGATGCCGACCCCAACGGTCGTGCGTTTGGGCGCCGATGACGACGAAGATCCTTGGCACGTCAAGATTCAGTACATGCTCGTCGAGGACTACGTCAAGTACCTCAAGACCATGGGCATGCGCCTGATTTACGTTCAGTCTGCCGATAAGACTATACGGTATGTAAATTTTCTTCCTTATGTACTACACTCCCAATTCTCCAGGAGGTATTAGGGTCGCTTTAGGCGATATTGTGTATCGGCGGCGTGTGCCTATTCAGTGAATAACATTTTAACTATCCTCTAACGCATGAGAACGGTCGCATCATAAACGCATGGCGGGCCAAAAGTTTGAATACGTGAATTTGAAAGATTTAATCTAATAAATATTTTGTCGATCACTTTGATTGTAGGATGGGACACAATTGAACTCTCATGACATCATAATCAGTGAAGTACTCCATGATTGAAAGTAATGTATTGTCAAAATTGCCTCATCAAGAACAACTCGTCAAAGAGAATACCGTTATAACCCTTTTTATTTTAACGAATTTCGCACTACTTACATCCTTACGCCATTGAGGACCAAACATACGCTTAGACAGTCATAGTTATTGGGTTGAATCATAATTGCAAGTGATATAATGAATTGGATTTTTCGACGCTTTGTTGTGATTATCCCATAAAACTTCGTTTTGAGCCAATGGTTCTGAAATTATCTCTTACTCTGTAAAGAATTTGGATCGATTCAAATCCACCAGCGTAACCTTTTCAACTCACAAGTTGAAATGAACTCGAAGGTAATTTACAGCGATCCACTGCACTACAATATGTTGTCACCGGAGTCGCCGACAGTCTGGTTGGAGCAGACAGTGGAGGGCGGAATCGCGCTGATGCGATTGAGCTTTCACGAGCCCTATTTCCGCGTGGAGCTGTTCGCCTGGGACGCTGGCCAGCTACGATACTCCACCACCCCCGTCGACCAGGTACTCCTATTTTATTGATTTGGTATTTGTCACGGGGTCGGTTAGAAAAATGTACCTACCGGTTTATTGGACATTGATAAAGCTGAAATAGTTTGTTGGCGGAATGTGAAGACTCGTCGACACTAGTAAGCGAGTTGATTTGATCACACGAATTAAAACATCTTTTGGCACTTCTGTGTTCGCTTACGGCCATACCACGTTGAAAATACGCCATCCCGTCCGATCTGGCATGTCAAGCAACGTTGGGCCGTGTTAGTACTTGGATCGGAGACGGCCTGGGAATCCCCGGTGCTGTAAGCATTCTTTTTGCCCCTCTTCTCAAGAAATAACGAAAGCTTTGACTTTAGTTAGTCAATAGGCAAATATCCCTTCCAAGCACTGACGGAAAACGACAATAATGTTAAAATACATCCAGTTTCATTTTCTTTTGTCGAGTATTCCCAGGTCACGTATTCGGATGTTGAAGCTATTTTGGATGCTTTCATCGTATTGTGTTTCTCCTCGAATTCTCAACTCTCGAGCTGTAAATTAACATAAACGATTAAATTATGCTTACAGTTCAGTAGGCTTTCCAAAATGTTCTGCACTGCGGCCGGCATCCCAGCCGAATGCTATCAATCGTACCTTAAATCTTGGGTAAATACCAACTCTTATTGTAATTTGGTTGAAACAGTGCCTCTCAGGAAACGCAGTTTCGACGGGCTCGTTTGCTACAATCTGCCGCCCTGTATATGTAAAACCAACAACTGACAACAACTTTACTAGTCAGCTCTCAAGTGTCCTTGTTCAAGTCTACCGTAATCCTCCCTGCTTCAGGAGCAGATCGATCAGGTTCATCAGGCGAGCGTGGAATTCGACAAAGTGGTCGCGGATTTGACAATCAGATGCCACGCCCACTCATTTTTGTACGACTTTCACCTGCGCATGGTGACGACGTACTTGATTGGCGGCCAGCAGGTCATGTTCACGCCCGGTTACAACACCAACGCCTTCCTCATTGACTTCCTACAGTACTACGGCTGCCGGCCGGCATTTGCGAGAAACTGCATCTACGAAGGTAAGAGTACTTACGAAGTGGCATTTGTATGAAGATAATGATTTTTAACTCGTATTTCACACCGTGGTAGTCATTGGTGAACTTTTTTCAAACATTGACAGTATTTATTAGTTGGTTTCTAACTTTTGGTCATGTTTTAATGCAAATTCATACCCTCCTTGTATTGTTATTTACTGTAGCTGTAAATGATATTAGAAACTTTTGTCAGTTACGGCGATTTTTACTTTTTTGAATATCAAAGTGTACTAAGTGGATATAAACCTTTTGACACTTTTCAGACAAGACGACATTCAAGCAGTTGTCAGTGGCGGGCAATTTCATTTGGGAACATTTCTTGAATCATGAACGCATCTACGAATGGCGCGTTGTTCGAATGAAGGCGAGTGATGCATTCATATATCGAAGAGATTGTGTAGTGCAATGAATTCTAAGTTCGCAATATCATTAGTGGCGGTTTTTTTGAGAAAAATCCCATAATTAAGTTATTCGTATTGGACGTGTCGTACTCTATTTTGATCATGGAAACATTTCTGCGATTTTAAAGAAAATTTCAGTCCTTTTTGAGCTGTTCTTTTGAACGTTTAAAGAAAAGTACAGAAACATATTGTATTTGCTACTGTCATTAAGATGTAGGGGATTGTTATTATTAATCTCTCAATATTATCTTGCATTGCACTCCATTCATCTATGGGATAGTATTTCGCCTATTAATTTGATCTTAAAGTAATTATTAATTTAAAAAATATAAAATAGAACCTTTCAGCTGTTGCACGAGAAGGGCGAGCAGAACAGCGACTTCCTGCTGGTGTCGACGGACGAATATCAGCACTTTGACGAGACCTACAAGGTTGTCCGCGTCGTGTTGCACGATGAACGTGAATCAGGCAAGCTCGCCACCGATCTCCGGCTCAAGTTCTACGTCCTACTGGTCTCCAGCGAACATAGTGAGCGTTTTTTATATTATTTTTTCTTTAAATTGGACACTTTTCATATCAAATGGGACTTCTTATTTAATGCTATTAAGACAAGCTTACAATTTGGTCTGAAACGTGTCTTGATTGATTCAGAGAGCATGGCGAAAATCGTTTAAGATGGCATTTTGCCTATAGCGGTCGAAATTTACCGACCCCCATTTACCGGTATAAACGAATTGTACTATGTAATTTTCAGACATGCCCTTCCCGGAATTAGACGGGCCGGCGCTGGACGAGAACGAGCAGCAAGTGGAAGAGGGAGAGTTCAAGCGGTTGGAGGCGGGAAGTCCGTGCGACGACGACTTGGACGAAGCGGGGGAGGACGTCGACGTCTCCTTCGAGGCGGACGACAAACCCTCCAGCGATCTCCTCCCCATCCGCCACGCCACTCTCCCCTCCCAACGCCGACGATTCAGAAGCGGCGGCAGCGAGCGTCAGAGCGGACTTGATCCCCTCTACCGTATTCATCACAAGCTCTCCAGCGGTTAGTTGACGTTTCTTGCGAGTCCTTGAGCGTTGCTCCATTCGGTCAGATGTCTTTCTATAGACTGTTAGAAGTATCCCAGATTGAATACCCTTTTTCGATGCCTTAACTTACATTAGATTGACTTTCGACTTTGACGCTAATAATTGTTAATCTTAAGCATTAGAAAAGGCAGTGTAAATGCGTATCTCTGGTCCTAACGCCCCACCCAATCTGATTCTGCATGCGTTCCTAACATTGCGAGCAGTCTTCGCGCGCTCACACGAAGAGAATGGAATTTGCAGATGCGGAATCGGTATCCACGGTGCCAAGCGGCCGTTTCCAAGTGAGTCGAGTGCTTGAAGACGATCTCGTATCCGCCGGCGATCGTCATCTTCTACCGCAGCCGAAATTGTCGATAAGGAAATCGGCGCCGCGACGACATCGCAAGTCGACGAACAAAGATTGGGTTGCCGGTACGTGACGACTTTTCTTTTTTTAACAATTATATTACATCAACGGAAATAGATTGAGAATATACTGAGTTATCGGTGAAGTTACGAGCATTAGCAATTCTTTTTAAGATAGAAATTTGGGACTGAACTGGCCTAAAATTGGAAGCATACCATTTCCAAAACAAAAAGAGCATTTATTTCAGCGAATCAATATGAAACATGTCGTGTTTGATATGAAGGTGTCTATTATAAATGAAAACATGTTTTTATTAAAGCAAAATGCTATATGCTCCATAAACTTCCACATAACAACTTTCGTATTAATCGCTCAATCCACAACTCACTTCTATTGAATCCATTTCCAGTGTTGGCAAAAGAGGGTGCAGTTCTACCAAAGGAGCAAATCACGTACGTGACGTACGTGAGCGCACGTCAGCGGAAGCTGCAGACGACTTTGGAGGATTCGGTGACACACTTCAAAAGACGATTGCAACGCACAGTGAGCGACGCCGGATGGCACTGCAAGCGCGACCAATTGTGGACGAGACTGCTCGAGGGCGGGGCTGGAGGCGCCATGGCCAAACCCCGCTCGCGAAATGCCACTGGCGGCTTCTGGGCTGCTGGTCCACCGAGGATGTATGTTTATCTTTTAATCTTATCAATAAGATTGATCATTTGTATTGCTAGCCTATCACTAAGTGCGCACTACTGTAGGTATTAGGTGGGTTTATATCGCGTACTTTAGGTAATTTAGTACTTAACGCAATGATAAAGTATAGCCCTTAAGTACGACTTTAGCTTAAGTATGCGATATGAAACCGCCTCATTGGGCCGGTTCCATAATCGTTTCCTAAAGTTAAGCAATTCATAGCGATACTCAGCGCTATGCTTCATAATGAGCTTAAGTAATGCAGAACTTAAGAATGACTTAGGAAACGATTATGGAACCGGCCCATTGTCTCACTTTGATCGTGCTCATCATAGTGGGTTTTTTGACTTCAATTTGTATTCAGCTCTCGTTTTAACCGCTCTCTTGCATTAGTAAACTGTTAGAACATTTATCGCTGAATAAGCGCATCCCATTGATCCCAGCAGTACTGACAGCGATCCCTAGCATCTATAGAAGAACTGACAATACAACATAAATTGTAAAAAGTAACGACATAATTTATTGCAGCGAAACGTCGGGCGTATCGACGGTGGAAGCGGCGATGGTACTGAACAGTCTGGCGGCAGGGGGAGTAATGAGCATGGCTGACTTGGAGACGCTGCTGGGATACGTGCGCGTGGTGCCGGCGGTGGAGATCGACCCAAACATCACGCCCTTTGTCGCCAACCTTCGCGACGACGCCATGCTCGGTCTTATGCGCTGCCTCGTCATCCACTTTGGCCCCGATCGCTGTCGCTTCTTTGCCCCTGGCAATATCCATGCTGGATCGAAAAAAGTAGGTTAATGCTCGTGTTATTGGGTTTACTGGTGGAATTGTTTTGTTCGTGGAGTGGTTGAAGTTGTTTTCATGGACTGGTGAACATGTGTTAGTACACCACTGAACCAAAACAACAGCTCTTCTGGGGGGTTTAACGAATGTGAGATAGAAATCAAAGATATATAAATCGCTAGCTTCATATGTCAAGTCATTTCATTTCATATGACACAATTCATTTCAGCACCTCGTTGTGCTCAATCCAAACTTCCTCGACTCGTTGGTGCTCGTGACAGTGGCGGCGCGCACGAATGGCGCCAAGATCTTTCTCGTCTACAAGGACTGGGACACCCTCATTAGCGACTCCAGCGAGGACAACAAGGCTTACCGTATCTCTGTCATTCAGTCGTTCTTCGAAGAGGTCGTCTCTTGCCTCGGCTACTTCACGTGGCAAAAACTGCTCAGTGAATGATTTCTCTAGAGTGTATTATTAGAGTTGAGATATATTCTTCTTTACGTTGCGACGCGAGAGATAGAGGGATCAATATGAAATTAGAGGATTTGATTTGTGCTCCAATGCTGAAGATTGAGTAGGCAATCCAGTATCGAAGCTATTCAGGCGTCTACAGGAATTTACGCATTAAATGCTATTTCTCCCATAATCCGGTTTCTTGTGAAAGTGGCATTTGCATCCTTCAGCGCATTTCGACATTGGAGCACTAAAGAATCATTATTTTATGGACCACAATTTGTTTTGCGTTCACGGTGATTTTAGCGCACAGTCACCGACTCTAACACGATCTTTGTTCAGTTTCTGTTGTGCGGAGCGAATAATTTGTATATGCTCATTTTGCTAGTTTCGTTTTAGCGTCAGCTGAAAGATGCTGTCGCTCAAAGTCGCGACGGGCTGTGCGATACAGTGTTATAAAGATTAAATCAGTATTTTATGCTTAAAAAAGCATAGTTTATTGATCACTCTTTGCAACACTGCTGAGATGGTGACCACCTATTTGCCGCCCACAAACTAAAGGCGCGGCGAAATTGTGAAACAGTGCACTTGTGATTTAGCGTATAATTTGCCCCACTTCGGCCGCCGAACATTTTAGACTCAGTTTCTTGCACGAAAAATATCTCATCTATTTACCTGAAAATAGTCAGCCAGCGCCTCGAAGTGACCTAGTACAGTAAAAGAAGTACGACGAAATTAGGCATGCACTGTTTCGCTATGTCATGCCATCTCCACCTGTGCGTGGGCGTGGCTTGTACATCATCCACCGCAGCCTGTCACGGCGTTGATGTTGTATTGTTTTACCTAAAAGATGTTGTCACTTGGATTGAAATGCTACGTATTTGCTGAGAAAACAATACAATGTGCCTTTGTACATTTGTTCTTTTTCTATCATCAACAGACGTTGAAATAAAAATTATTGACCTTCTCTCCTAGCAAATCAGTGGTGGTAGAGGGAGGGGGCACAATGTACATTAACTCCTAGTTGCAATACGATGAATTGAAGATGGACTTTTAAACAGGACAGCGATCCTAAACACTTTTCTCAGCTAATGGTGGAATAACAGTGATAAGAAATAAATAAACGTGATCTACTGCCCTCCACAATCCGCTGACCTTAACCCAATTATGCATCTGTGAAACAAGTTCCAAAGATTGATTGGAGACAAAAAAATTTCAAACCACCCTATTTTCTAGGATCACGCGCTGTTTGGAAACTACCTTCATCAAAATATGAGAAGATCGTTGATCCTATGTGGTATCGTTTCAAAACTATCCTCTATAATGTTTCATTGAGCTCACAACCAAAGCACCGCACAGCACAAAAAGTGTATTAGCTACACCAAATTCTCTTTTATTCCCTCAAGTAACCAAATCAATGACAAAAGTAAACATTATATGTAGCAATCAAAATCCCACTTTCGTACTGCATGCTTTTGTGAGCAATATAAAGAAGTTTTCGTTCATGAATACATTTGATGGCATGTTCATAACATTCAACCTAGCATTTAATTACATCAATCTAATTATATCTTTCAAGTTTCAACAAAAATGATTCGCAGATTATATTGCATTCAAGCTTTAACTTGTTCAATGCTGTTTCAAAACCATTCATCAGCTTCTTCATCTGATTGATGAAAATCTCATCTATTTCGATCCATATTTGCAAGATAATTTTGCGCTTGTATATTTCCTTGTTCAGCAGCTTTAAGGTACCATTTGACAGCTTCTTCATTTGACTGGACAACGCCTAGTCCCTTTTCATACATCCAACCAAGATTCTTTTGGCCATGTGCATTTCCTTGCTCTGCTGCTTTTCTGTACCATTCGACAGCTTCTTCATCTGATTGTGTGACCCCTCGGCCATAAAAATACATGTCTCCCATCCTGTTCTGTGCATTCGCATCTCCTTGCGCAACCGCTTTTCTGTACCATTTAATTGCTTCCTCATTTGACTGACGTACGCCTCGTCCATGTTGGAACAGCCATCCTAAATTAAGCTGCGCATCTGCGTTTCCTTGTTCTGCGGCTTTTTCATACCATTTCGCAGCTTCTCCATATGACTGAGGCACGCTTCGGCCAATAAAATACATGCTTCCAATGCTATTTTGTGCTTTTGCGTACCCTTGATCTGCAGCTCTTCTGTACCACTTGATAGCTTCTGTATCTGATTGAGGTGCACCTTGCCCTTTTGAATACATAACTCCAAGAACGTACTGCGCATCAGCATCCCCTTGTTCGGCAAATATATTGGTCGATTCGAATAGTTCTTCATCTGATTGCTCAACTTGTCTTCGATATCTGTATTGATCTCCAGAGAAATTAGGATGTCCATTCTCACTCATTGGTGCTGTGTTTGGGAGCCACATTGAAGCCACTGTACCACATTTCACAAGGAAAATCATAGAATAGACGGAGAACTTGTTGATTTGCATGTTGGATGAAGCTCGCTAATTGTTATTGAATTATTTCTAAAATGGTATTTATATTCGTCTTTCTCAGGTGAATATCAAATATCTCACCGTGTAATATGACGATCTCGTTCTCCCACGTTCTGGTCAACTTTTTATCACTCCTTAGATTGGTATGAGTATCGAATAAACTTCGAGTTGAGTCTGAAAAAAGCCACACAGATTGCAGACACGGTCAATGTTTTATATAACCTTTTGGTGGGTGCATCGCTCACTTGTTGTGTTATCAGTTTGTGTTAGTAGGAAGTGATGGTATTATCAGCTTGAATTAGTAGGAAAGGATGGTAGTGGCAGCTTGATTTAGTGGGAAAGAACGATTAACATTGCAAAAGTATTTTGTTTACTTTCTTCTGTCAACTAAGAGCTACAAGCCCTTCTAGTGATGGAGTCTGATTTTGGTTTTACCGAAATTGAGATGACAATTGCTTTGAAATAGAGTATCAGCGGTCATATCAATAATGAAGGTGTTATTGTACCACTTTGATGAATTTGGGAATGTCGTTTTTGGATTCAGTTACCGCTCTTGTTAGTGGCTATGATAGGATAATACAACAGCAGTGCTGCAATTAAAAATGTGAAAACTTCTTGCTTTTAACTACGATTTGTACTGCTACACAACTGAAGTCGATAATAATGCATTCTGTGGAGTCAGACTAGGGAAGCTTTTGGATTACCTCTTCAGCTAATACGACAATAAACTGCAAATTTAATGGAGGAATGCAAAGGACAAGATAAATCTAAACAGTTCCATACACTTACCATAAAGCTAGGAATTTGTATTGTACTTAAGACCCGCTTTTTCTAAGCACCGAGTTTGTCTTGGCACAATGAACAAAAAGTGTTCAGATTTCGCTGAAATTCGGTATGCTTGGGTACTTTAGGGTAGAACTTACGAAAGTGATGTCGGATTTTTTTACAAAAGTTTTCGGTTCGAGATAAGGCGGGAAATTTAAATTTACTTGCTGAAAACGCAGAACTTGTTGAAATCATTATTTTTATATATCAATCAATTGGAAATGATGAGGCAAATGAGAATATGTGCTCAGATTAAAAATTGGTGCAGAACCTGAAAAGTTATGCAGGAGAGAAAAATCGAATTTTAAAACTTTTTAGTTTCTTAATTTTTTCGGTCAGAACTTGGTCACAATACTAAAAATTGATGTACCCCAGGATAGTAGCCCTAATGCAGGGCTATCCAACGGCATCATGAAAATGGGCAAAGTCGTGCATGTGCTGAACACATTTTGAGCCCGAAGGTGATAGATGCCAATTTACCGAAAAAATGGTTAGGGAAAAACTTGGCAGAACGTGACTAAAATCAATGTTTTTATCAGGGATGCCAGGTCGAAAATCGTTATTTAAGACAAAATTTTTGAAATTTAAGAATTTTTTAAGACAAACGCTTCCAATTTAAGACAAAATTTAAGACAGAATATCACATCGTTTACTGAGACTTTTTTGACATTTATTTTATATGAAAAAGAAGAATAAGCTTTAGTAGTAACATCTGATTTCCAAGAAAGACAAAAAAATGACAAGACAACTGCAACGTTAAAGCTAATGATAAAAATTTACACGTGGACCTGCTCCTTTTTTGTCTTAAACTTTTTTGCGTCTTATAAGATTTAAGACAGAGCACCTAAATTTAAGACAAATTCTTAAATTTAAGTGAATATGGCAGGCCTGGATTCAACCTGCCTCAAAATCTCAAACCTAGAACGAAACAATAAAGTCAGTAGAGTACCATTTTTATTTGCAACAAGAAATTTCTCACAGAACACATTAAAGAACATTAATACATCCGTAGCATATAATTTCGGTTAAACAGTTTTCAATTTACGTACGCGACTGAATTTCGTGTCGCTGATCCAATGCCTTGTCGTTCTTGCTTGAAGCGCTTCAACACAAAATATAATCGAAAAATAAAGCTGACAATAACGCAAAGCATGTTAACAAAAACAAGACCATCAAATGAGATGAACAACGAAAGAGCTCCACCGATTTCTCCTTGAAACGCGCTAGCTGTCCATTTCAGTCTTTCATTTGCAAGAGGAATGTAAAAAGATTGCATTCGAATTATC
>NIUQ01002172.1:0-24080 GCA_002796945.1 Plectus sambesii
GAAACGAACGGCGGTGTGAAAAACTCTTTATTTTTATTAATTGCTTTGCAAAATCGATCTACACAGCGGCAACCACAAATATCTATAGCAAACACACCCCTACCGTCACCTTACGTAGTCGCCTAAGTGTGTCTGTAATTTGAATATCTAATCAGCGTCTATGCCAGTGATTCATCCAGTGAACTTTGATTACAGGGTGTAACATGATAACATGTCCCCCTAGAAGGTACTTCTAGGCATCGTGCGCATATGTTCCAAGTATCATTCGAAAGAGCATAAAATAATTGTGGTCAGATTTTAGGGAATCGAGTTTTTGTGCAAAGATGTGAGACCTTAATGAAGTTATTGATCTGTTTTGAAGTCAAAATTGCATCATTAATGTCTCCCATCTTCGGCATAATGATAATTATTTTTCGAAACCGATAGAATTCTATGCTCTTTCGAATGTTATACAGAACATACGCGCATGATGCCTTAAAGTACACTTTAGGGAAGGGGGCACGCTATGACGTGACACCCTGTACATACACACCAGCGAGCCAAACTGTACCGTCATCGATCAACCGCGTTCTCTAAGTTAGCTCTATTACGTATGACGTCACTCTCACGGTTGGACGTGCGAATGATACAAGGGAGAGAGAGGACATATATCGACTAGAGCACGAGACGTACAGCAAGAAGTACGCGCGGAGAGCGAAGAGAGATAGAAACGGTGGCGGCCGACGCGATAAACAAACTTTGAAGCGGCGCGTCAGGCGACGATATCGAAGCCGACGTTGATAAGCATAGAAGAAGACAAAGTGGGAATGTGACTGATGTCAACGGGTGGAGCAGCAGCCTGGCATTAAGTCGAAGACCAATATCGACGAACTCTCTCTAGATTTCCTTACGCGTTGCCCATAGTCGCTTTGTTCGTCTGCAAGTTAAAGCGTCATTTTGAGAGAAAATTTGAATTTTACGGCTTTTTACACATTAAATACGCCCTTCAATTGAATTCTTTATCGTCTTTTATTATGTTTCCACGCTAGTATCAAAATAATAGTAAGGCGGCAAGGAGGGCGATTTAGGCTCAGCATCCATTTCATCGACACTGCTAATATGTCAGTATCATATCACGTATTCCAGTTAAAATAATACTTAATGACAAAGAATTTCTCTAAAGTACGACTTAAACTAAAGTAATCGATATAAAATCTGATCAATGTGTTTCTGGCGAGGGAACGCTGTACTAAATGAATAAAGAAGCCCTTAAGCGGCGCTATATCACCAACCCCACACTGACAAAAAAATTATGATAAAACTGTTCGATAACCACTGAAAAAGATATAACTTCTCATCATAAATATGACAAAAACCAAGTGAGAGAGGATTATTTTCGATCAGCACATTTCACAATACAAAAGCAGTCAATCACCTTTTCCACAGAAATGAAAGAGAAAGCTTACTTGGACAATGCCAATAATCATTCCGAAGAGACCGATGGCGGAGGCGAAAATCTCGATGATCAAAATTTTGACGAACAGCGACGGATTTTGCGCGTCAGCCAGGGCGGCGCCGCTACCAACAATTCCTGCAGAGAAGCCAATTCGTTCCATCTCATTATATTCAAAGAATATTTCTATATTTCGTTTTAATGAATCAATATGCATATGATTCGATTGAACAAGCACTTAAAATTTTGATAGACAATATATTTATTTTACTGTCCTCTGCTCTATAAACAACCCGCTTGTCAGCGGTTACTAGGAAATTTCGATACATGAGGGGCGGGATCTTCCATACAACTGCCAAGAATGCATCATATATTCTTGCGTTTTAAATCCCGCGAGTTTTTCGAGCACATCAAATACCGTTCACTCGAGTATACGAAGCATATAGGGAAAGTTTTTCACTCAGTAACGGCAAATGTCTTTCCTTGACGTGGTGAGTGCTAAAGATAGGGTAAATTTGGCGTTCTGCGGTATTCGGTCTCGACGCTCTTTACTGATCAAAAAATTTCCCCTACAAATTCAGCGCAGAATAAGAAGGGAAAATCAGTCTACCGGGATGACAGATGAAAGACGTGATTGCCATAGATCAAGAATCGAACTAAATATAAATGTATTGAATATTACTGAACATACCGACAGCAAGACCACAGACGAGGTTGCAGAAGCCAACTGTCAAACCACCACCGAAGATCATGTAGCCAGCGGCAAGATTTCGTGCCAAGACCTCAGAGGACATCCCTGGATTTCGGTCGAACGGCTGAAAAATACATTGCGCTATGAAACAGATAATACGTAACCAAACTGCTCGCTCGCTTAATAAAAATAAATTGTAACAATCGTAATGACAAAAATGTGTTTCACGGAGTTTCATAGATCGACGAAGTTGAGTTGATTATTTCAGCGAAAATCGTTTGAGGAAGTACGCGCATATCCACCGAACTGATTATTTTCACAAATTGCACAAAGAGAATTAAATTCCTCTCTTTATATGGGATTACTAGAAATAAACCCTCAAGCCAGCTAATTTACACGCTAAGTTTACTGGGACGATTTTCAGATTTCTTCCGGAAAAAGGAGATAATGATATTGAGAAACGGCACAAAAAGTGAATTAATACAAAGTGAAAAGCGTATGTAAGCAGCGGCAAAATGAATTCTAATAAATCAAGCCTGGAGTTACCAGGGAACGGTGGGAAGGCAGGATTAAAGCAAATTAGAGGACCTGTATCAGGATTTGTCACATTTACACGCCATTTTTTCGTCGTCGCATTCGTTTGGAACGCAAAATTGACAAAATGGAATGCAAAAGTGACAAATTCCGATGATAAACAGTGTATTAGCGATGAATCATTACAGACCTGAAGCTTGCCGACGAAGACGAAGGCCATAATGATGCCAAAGATGGCAACGGCCTCGCAGAAGATGATGGAAACCAAATTCTTCGTTCGGATGCGCGGCGCCTTCACACCACCGCCCAGGATTGAAGAGCCAGTCGTGAAAATACCCCTGCAACAATGGCATCGTTTTGATCGAGTAGCTGTATTACTTTCACACTGCGGTAATTTCAGCATTACATTGATAAAGGGAGACATTCAGAGGGGAGTTTAGCAGTCAAATTACTATTAAGCAGCTTGGAACTCTTTTGAAAAGCGATTTCACATTAAATTTCACGTAAAGATGATGCTAGTTTCCGCATACATAACCAATTGCAAAAACTGCCGAAATAATGCCTCTAAACCATCTAGCTTCATAAGTGGGTTTCAAAAGACAAGACTAACAACAAATTTGAGTAATTAAGTGAAGCATAACACCGAAATAGACGAAATGAACGAAATAGGAACTGTGAACAGGGGAAAGGACCAAAGATCAATGATTGACTGACCATCCAGCGCCAATGACTGAAAGTGACAGGGAGAAGCCGACGCCCAAACCGCCCCACATGTGCGGCGATGTTTCCGTGAGGAACCAGGCGATGTCGAATCGATGACCCTGGCCCGTCAGCATGTAGAATAAGGCTTAAATCACCTTCCGTCAAACAATTCACACACAAACGACGCAAAATATCTTACCTGTCCCAATAAAGACGGCGATAATAATCACCCAAACGAAGTACAGAGTCTTAAGGATGGGGCTGCCTCCGTAACCCATTTTTGCTGCTTTTCTTTCTCAATAGACCTCCTTTTCAAGGGCTTTCTTTGAGCAAAGGAGGAGGCTTACTGGTGCAAAAATTGGTTTTTGCCCACTGGTTCACCTCGCAGGGCGTGCCACAATGGTGCGTCGCACTGCGGCGTGTTTCGCTTCTTATCACCGAGGAAATACCGTACTTTACGCCAGACGCAACAAGCCAACGCAATATGGCGAGAAGTTTGAATTGGATTTTCTCGAGCAAAGAATGCTGACAACAGCTGTTGACTTTTATCTGTGTTTCACTCGTCGAAACTATCGGATTTATTGAGGTTATTCACAAATAAACGCCCTCGGATCGGATTTAATACTTTTGTCTTCGTACAATGTTCTATCAGATTAAAATAGTCCATTCTGTGCACGTAAACGCATTCGTTTGGTTTTATACGTATTTATTTTGCGTGAAAGAGTAGTTTATAAATCGTTAACTCATTCCTATTTACTTTCACGAACTTTTTGTTAAAAAGGGAATAAAATACAACAACCGACCCCGACGTAACTTGCTCAAAGTGTTAATATCACCTGCGTCTAAATGCAGCGGTGCGCACCAAGCAAAGCATACTTGAGGCAGGTACAGAAATAATCGAACAAAAGCGCTAAAACACGCCATTGGAAAATGAGCATTTAGTTGAATAATTTTAATCCTTTGTCTGACAGTTCGTTTCTATATATTTTTCTGCGTTCTTGAACAGTGTCAGCGGACGTGGTTAGTTGAATGATTGTTGTAGTGATGATTGTTGTAGTCGGGGGCGCTCCCCCGACTACGTTTCACATGTCCCGCGCTGCCGCGCGTTCCGATACCGCGATAAGTATGTTACCGTATGTATGTGAGTTGAGGAGATGGTGGATGTTTTGAGGAGTAGGGTGTGAGGGGTTGTATGTTTTGTGGTGGTGTGGAGTGGTGTGCCCGCAAGGGGCGTCCAGGACAATAAAGGAGACAACCAAGCCACTATAACACTCGACCACATTGTAAAGTGATCCGCGGCGACTCATTACTCGCCTCTCGTTGTATCATAATCATTTGTATTGCTAGTCAAACGCTAAGCGCGCACTATTTCACTCCCTGTCTCACTTCGAGCGCGCGCATCTTTGTAGGTCTTAGGGTATTGGTTCGTTTTTGTCCCTCGTCTAGAGCTATCGTTAATTCTCTTCCAGAACGCCATCGTTGTTTTATTGTCCGCCTTTTCTTTTTCTCTTTGTATTGATCATCCTACCGCTCATAAGCTGAAGAAGCCATTGTTATACCAGTTCTTTTCCCGCGACAAGTATTCTTCAAGCGTTGGAGGCGATTGCCATGATGACAGAGTATATCATTTTTGAAACCAATTAGATTATCATCACGTTTCAAATGTCGAAGACTGACTAGCACAGATGATCAGAGAGACATATGAACAGGCATTACTCAAACTTCCCATTCTACTTCTGTACTGTAGCCAAGCCGTCTGAACTATGTACCATATTTTTAAGCTTAAAATTATATCTATTCCTAATGATTAGTTACCGCGTTAGCACTGCTCAACACTAAAACTAAGTTAAAGTTTATTAATCAAACTTCGAAAACGTCTGCCAAAACATACCTGGCAGATAAAGAAGATTCCAGTCAGCGCAATTTATATGTCCCATTGAACTTATATTAGATACTGCGAAACTAATCAGCAAACAGTTTCCTTAATATAAATCTGGATACATTTAGTAAAACGTTAATCTTGTGTTGGTTTTGCGTTTCGCGGTGCATTTTTCCCGCAGCTCACACATATGATTACTTCCTCAGCGGTATAGCATTAGGTTTTGACTAGGGGTTATACAGACCCCACTCATTCACGCACAGCTTTCAATTAACGGTTCATTTTGTATATGCCATTTCCTCTATAACAAAAACACTTTCCAATTCAAAGAGGACGATTTTAAAATCAGTTAGGACATTTTTCAAGTCAAATTAAAATGAGAAGTGTCCTAATTGATATGGAAATCGTCCCCTTTGTATTGGAAAGTGTTATTGTTAAAGTGGAACTGTATATATTGATACACTACTTGCCATGGTTACTGAGAAGCTAGGGGCACATCGCTTTGTCAGCGCTTCTCCATCCCATCTCTCTGCTGCCGGATTTTCAATTTCAATGCCTTGATAAAGCTACAAAGAATTCCACCAAATGCCAGGATAGCGTGGTGGACTATATGTATTTTATAGGCAGGTTAGGACCTTATTGATCCTCCTCTTAGTCTCTCTACCATCCGGTTTTATCATGCCGTCGCGATGGTGACCCCGCTCTCCTGCGCTAATGTTCTGGAGAAATATTACTGAATTTATTCCACAGAATATATCTGATCATATCTGATCATATCCGTGGCCGGAACTTACACCCCACCAACCGTTTAAATACAGTAAACTATTTTTACACCCCACTGTGTTGAATTGGTAACGCACAACGTGAACACAGTGGGGTGTAATAATAATTTACTGTGTTTAGACGGTTGGTGGGGTGTAAGTTCCGGGCACCGATCATATCTGATCTTAAAACATCGTGCAACTTAAGCAAGTTAAAATGAGTGATCAAATTACACTCACTACTTACAATTTTATCATTTGACAGACAACAAGAAATTTTTCGATCTTCACTAAACGAACAGTGTAACATTGTACGCTGAAGGCTCATTTAAACAATTGCTTAAAAGAGTTGAATAAGCCTGGCTCTTTCTTAGATATTTCCCCGAGGTTTGATTGCGCCTCTGCATTTCCTTGTTCTGCTGATTTTGTGTACCATTTAACGGCTTCTGTATACGATTGAAGCACGCCTTTCCCCTTTTCATATATTACTCCCAGGTTATATTGCGCATCTGCATCTCCTTGTTCTGCTGATTTCCTGAACCATATAGCAGCTTTTTTATGTGATTGAGACACGCCTTTACCATTCTTATACATGAATCCCAGATTATATTGTGCATCTGAATTTCCTTGTTCTGCTGATTTTGTGTACCATTTCACAGCTTCTTTATACGATTGACGTACGCCTTTCCCCTTTTCATACATAAATCCCAGGTTATATTGCGCTTTGACATATCCTTGTTCTGCTGATTTTGTGTACCATTCGACAGCTTCTCCATCAGATTGAAGTACGCCTTTACCATTTTGATTCATAAAGCCCAGGTTATATTGCGCAACTGCATGTTTTTGTTCTGCTGATTTTGTGTACCATTTGATAGCTACTTCATCTGATTGAGGCACACCTTTACCATATCTAAACATAACTCCCAAATCACATTGTGCATCGGCATCTCCTTGTTGTGCTGACTTTGTGTACCATTTGACAGCTTCTTCATCTGATTGAGGCACGCCATTCCCCTTTTCATACATAAATCCCAGGTTATGTTGCGCAACTGCATGTCCTTGTTGTGCCGATTTTGTGTACCATTTGACAGCTTCTTCATCTGATTGAGGCACACCTTTCCCCTTTTCATACATGAATCCCAGGTTGCATTGTGCATTTGCATTTCCTTGATCTGTTGATTTTATATACCATTTTACAGCTTCTTCATACGATTGAAATACGCCTTCACCATTCTTATACATTAATCCCAGGTTATATTGCGCGTCTGCGTCTCCTTGTTCTGCTGATTTTCTAAACCATATGACAGCTTCTTCATCAGATTGAGGTATGCCTTTACCTTCCCTGTGCATAACTCCCAGATTATACTGCGCAACTGCATTTCCTTGATCTGCTGATTTTGTGTACCATTTCACAGCTTCCTTGGGTGACTTCATTTTGTTAATCCCTTCGTCATACATCAGGCCTAAAAAGCATTGTGCTAGGGCGTCACCTTCTTCAGCTTCACTGTGAAGCATTTCAGTTGCTTCTTCCGATGAACTGGGAACGGTTAACGGTGTGTTGCTGGTGAGGTCAGTGGCATCGTTTCTTTCATGTTTCGTCGATATGTTGCTGTATCCTTTTTGTGGTGAAGCGATTGAATATATTTCTTTGTAAATTTTCATATACTTAGGGTATAAATTTTTCTTTGTTTCATTTATATTTATTTCATTAGAGTAGATCATATTTAAAAATGTATGTATGTTAGCTTGTGTTATCCCATATCCTTTGTTTCTTGCTGTAAAAAAAATATACAAAAGATAATCCATTGGTAGGTGTTCATTGGAGAAGAACAAAGCTAATGCTATGATAAATTCTTGCACAGTTCTTTGTAGAAATGAGTACTCAGTTTTCATATTGTATAATTCGCTTCTTGTTTTCTCTTTTTTTAAGAGTCCGACTTTTTGTACGATCTCTTTAAGTTTAAATTTCTCCAAATCTGTTTCTGTAAACTTCGTCTTAAATATATCTTGCATGGCCATTTTTCCGAGCAGGTGTAGTTGTGGAAAATGCCGATAATTGTTTTGAATTACATCAAACTTATTGCTTGCGTCGTGTTCGAAGTCAAAAAGTTTAGGAACATCTCGACTGGGATTACTTTTTTGATATCTATCTATCATCCACCAAATGATGTTCATGTGCAGGTCAACTTCAGTGCCATCAGTTATTTTCTTGTGTAAAAGGCAAATAAAGGTCAGCATTAAGGGTGTTTCTGAAAGCCTTTTCAAATTTGCGTTAGTGTTGAATAGATGTGTCAAAGCTTCAATATTTTTTGACGATTCTTCATCATTTGCTGCATTGAAATGTTTTGATATATATTCTTGCCTTTGCGATTCGGTCGCAAATCCAACAATATCGGCGAAAATAAAGCGTCCTTGGTTGCGAAGCTTTGACAAATATCCTTTTCGTGAAGTTATAAGAATATTGAATCGTAGTAGTCCGCTTGTTGAGTTGTTAAAGTAATCGCTTAATTCTTGGCATTGTTCCTCCAAAGCGGATTCATCATATCCATCTAGGAGCACCAAAATCTTGTGCTCTTTGCACCATTTAGGATCATTTATGAAATAGTGCAATACCTTAAAGTCTTCCTCTTTGAGATGTAATATATTTGATTTCATGTAATGTATTATTAGCTCTTCAATATCTTTGAATTTACACTCGCGTATTTTTCGAAATTCTATGTATAGAACAAGATCATAGTCACTCAACCGTGACTGCTCCTGCGTCCATTCATATGCAAATCGATGCATAAGTGAGGATTTTCCAACACCTGGATCTCCTTCTATAATCAGCATTTTTGTTTTGAAAAATGCTCTTTTGAGCAAAGTGACGTAATCCTCTGTTACTGTTGAATTGTCTTCCAGTTTGAGCGTTAAATTAACCCATTTTTCTTCAACATCAAAGAAAAATGGCAGTGAAAAGGAAATGACATTTCGGTAGCTTGTTGAATAGATCTCTCGCAATGGACGTTGAATGCTGAAAGTCATGTCCAATGTTTCATGATGTAATAAAAATATGAGTGTTATTAAACGGTTTGGTTTTACTAATAAATTTGCGACTGAGATAGTGCAGTCTCACTTTAGAGGGTTTATTAATTATGAGAGGCGGACGCCGACTGGCGACTGAATGTGGCGCATCTCTTGTGTGAAGAGTCATGCTACTTCCCCACCATCCACCTTGCCCATTTATTAAATAAAATTGTCCCGTATTATTTAATAACATTATTTAAAGGGATCTTAGAGAAGTTTCCCGAGTACTCTGCGGCCTACACTTCTTGTTTTCACTTATTAACTGTAAAAGCATACCTTAATATGTTATTATTACTTGAGTAAATGCTGGAAGATGTTGCAAATCTGCAATACATGATAAAGTACACCCGGATATAAGAGCAGGCTCGGGAAATCGAAAAGTGGCTCTAATATTCGTGGTCGGCCATATTGTGCAACATTTCACGGTAGAAACATTTCATATACTCCACTAATGGCTAGAACATACTGTTCATCGAACAAAATCACGTATTAAGTACAATTAAAGTATACTAAATCACGAAAAGTAGTCACTTATCTTCGGTTGTATGACTGTATGGTGAAACCACTCAGTGAGAGTCAACGTAAAGTTTATTTATGGGCGAGTGTAGTGACATATATGTTAGTTGATCACAATTTGTTTTTGTTTTTAGCGCCTTTTTCGTTCGAAAACAGCGTATAACAGCCAGAACACTCGAGTACCTGCTTGCGAGCTCAAGTGGTACAGCTAGTGCTATGTGAGCGAAAGGTCGAGAGTTCGATTCCCACATCCACTGTGAATATTTTGGAGGGAACTCGAACATCATGGGAATCAAACTCATGATCTTTTGCTAATATAATACTGGTTAAACCGCGTGAGCTGAGAGAACTTTGTCATTTTATGGGGTTCTTGCTCTTACATCCAGAGTACTTTTATATCTGTGTCTCTTTTATCCGGGTTTTACTGTACTTATTAACATGACAAATAAAAAATCTGCCTCAAGCGTACTCTGTGCTTCAGACGTTTGCTCTCGCAAATCATTCATGTTTTTCATGGATGCGTACTATGTAGGCAAATAAAGATAAGATGTAAAGGAGCACTATGATAGTTTTGCACCACAGTAAAATTGTTCAACCAGCTGCCACCCGTTTACTCTTCTTATGAATTATCAAGTTATTTATGAGGCAGAAAGTTACGAACATGAATTATACTTTTGTTAAGTTTTTTTTCGTAATAATTACTAAAATAAGATTTACTTACTAAGTAATTAATGTGTTTGGAATACTGGTGGTGGAGGATATTAGACCGAGAAAACACTAACACGACCTGCATTCCTTCTTTACAAAAGAAGAAAACTTTATAAAAGGAAGAAGAGAAGAGGAAATGGACAAGCACCCTAAAACTAATGATAGTTAGCTTTTTACCCTCTCTGTGAAACTCATCCTTCAAACTCAAACTGCAGCCGTGTTCTTCTTTCATTGGCGAATATTTCATGAGAAATAGCTCGCAGTCGGTGCTTACCTCACGTTTCCTCCTTCAACTATTGCTTTTCTTTCTTCGATAAGTCTATCGAATACATTTTTTTGACACGTTTCTGTCAAACTTTTCATGAAGCAGCTGAATGCTTCGGGACCACGTTTCTGAACAATATCGGTCAGTTTCTGGTTTTTCTCATATGGCGTCTTCTCGGCCTAGAATGAAAAGCCAAATAAAACGCCGTTATTTAAAATAACTTACGCGTATTGAATCTGCTTGATGTGGAGTCAAAATATCGTTTGCTCGAAGACGAACAACCACTTCTTCGACAGCCATGCTTTCGCAAAGAAAAGGAAGGCAACGTGTAAGACATTTTGTATTCAATGAATCGTCTTCAAATACGAAGTCTTCTTGCTCGTTTCCCTGAACATGGGAGATTGATGCTTGCTGAGGGTTCTGACTTGATGTCATTTACCAAAGGATGTTAAAAGCTAGAAGTTGTTGATAATGTTTATGGGGGCTTCTTTTTGAATCACATGCAATTCTAATGAAAGTTAACATCAGCACAATTTGCAGCGTGATGTAACGCGGCACTATGCGCCGTTGCTAGTCCATCTGATCACATACATTTAGCGAGTGTTTGGAAGCGTTCACTTGCATGCGCGTCTTATCAGTTCGAGGCTTGAAGTAAATATGCTGAGACAACAATTCCAGCACGCAAGCGCCGTGTATTATTTTTGCGCCAAAATGAAATAAGCAGTCTACTTATATGAAAATCCTAACTTATGCATCGATTTGAATTCAAACGGACGCAGAAGCACTAATTATTGATTCACTACGATCTCGTATTCATATTCTTTACATTTTTTCAATAAATTGATATTTAGAAGCATTGATTTATGAGCGTGTTTGCAATATTTTTGTGTTTTTTATGTCAACATGAATAAAATGCTGATTGAAACATTGACGATACTGCGGGATGAAAAATAAATAGAGAAAAACATTATTTTAATTTTACCTGAATATAAAAAAATCAGCCGAGCGCGGTAGCGCTCGGCCTCGTTCCTATTTACTTATGTATGCGCGCGGATTTTCGCAATCGGTTTTCAAGTGATATCTCGTAGAATCAGAGAATAGACACCCTTCAGTCTCGCTAGCTGAGCTTCACTAACATATATAGGGTGTTTCAATTTTTTCTCACCCATTTGTTTTTTGATAACTTTTGCTAAAGTTGTCCGATCCGCCTGTTTTTTTTCTGTTCGATTTGCAGGTAAGTAAGAAGTTTTTTAGTATCATGTTCAGCTCAAGCGGATAAATATGAAGGAATTTACAAGGGTTTTACGTGAGGTACCCTATTTTCGAAAAACTCGGTTTGCTCAACGAACTGCGACAATTTGTTTTTTGAATAATTCAACCCAGAATGATCCAACTGAGCTGAAAATTGGCATAAATAATCTATTAATATTAGGGTTTTCGTTTGAAAAAAGAATTACAGTCGACTCTCGGTAGAACAACATCTCGATATAACGTCACTCTTGATATAACGTCACCTGTGGCCGGTCCCGAGGGGTGCCGTTATATCGAGAGTCGATTGTAGTTTTTTTTCCCATCCGCTATACTATCAAATTGCGTCTGCCCCAGCTGCTGCCTCACTTCATCGAAAATAAGCACAGAAATTAATTATGCCCAGCTGTCTCTGTGGCATGTCGCCGCCATTGAACAGAATTCTTTAACTTAGCTCAGCCTGTCTGCGCCCTTTCTTTTTCTGCCGAATAATGACATCCATACCAGGCGTAGCGCAATCAACATAGCAGTCCCGCTTTTCTGCTTTTTCCATTTAGGGTTAAGCACCAATCGTTCATTCTTAATTTGTGCATGATTGTGACCAGATAGTTAGCCGTTAACAGATTCTTGAATTATAAGATGCAAAACATGTTGTGAACTTGTTGTGTTTTCCTCCTTTCTTTCACAAAAGCTCTCTGTTTGATAACTGACCTATATAGCGGACACGAGATACAAATCGAGACACTGTGAGAAGACAATTCTTGTGAATTCAGCTATCTCTCACTAGTCTCTAGCAAGCATGCGACTTCTTCGTAGTCCAATGAAAGCGTGCAGTAAGGAACATGATAATGGTTCTTTAAGTGCGTCAGAGCAGTTGTACAAGACCGCAAAAAAATCAATCTTTATCGTTTGATTAGCTCCCTAACATCGTTTAAGTAAACAACTCAATAAAATTCACTCAGTCATCTATCATTGTTGGTTACTCAATCGCGTTCGCGACAGCCAATGCTCAACCCATCTCGCATTGAGAGGCATTGTATTAGTTGATGACTTTGCGTCAAAGGGACAAGTAATCAGTGCCATAGGTAAACAGGCAATCACATTCATCATAATGAAAAATAAAAGTTTTAAAACAAAACTTTTCCTGAGCCATGAAATACCCTTCAGAAATGTCTTTAGTTATGGGAGGGGTGGATTGAGCTACTTTTCAATACAGTAATAAGAAAGATTGAAAGAACCATGCAGCTGTGCCATATATGGATACTTGAAAAGTTGGAAGGTGTCATAACATACGGATAGTATCCACTTTTTGATTAATTATCTCAGCACAGAATGATCAGATTGACATGAGTGACCGCTCATTGTGTAGCCAAGCCTTTCTTCAATATGCGTACAATTTCGCTAAAATCTGTTCACTAGTTATTGAGAAATCTTAACTGAAGGCAAATAAGTGCACTCGGATAGTTTTGTACGTCATTTTATGTGCAAAAATCTCGTAATTTATAGAAACATTATAAAACGATGAAAAATGAATCAGTTAAAAGATTAAAAAAAAGAAAATCCAAGTTAGAAGTCGGGCTTCATTTAAAAAACCGCACCAAAAATGACACTCACAATGTTGAGCAATAGTCAATCAAATTCTCCCAGTGGCTTTGTGGAAACCCTGTATATTTTTTTCGTAAAAACTTTCATTGGAACGGTGTACATGAATTCTGCAAAAGTCAGTCAACAACTTTGATTTTTTACAGCTTTGTGAAAACGCAACTAATAAGAATATGGTTTCTGTTCCTACCAGAGAAATCTTTAACTTAAATTTTCGTTCACCTATCTTTAAAATTGGTCCTTTTTTCGCCATTTTATGCTACTTAAAAAAATGCGAGATCTTACCCGCTAGTTGGACATCATCCACTTTGTGATTAATTATCTCTCAACACAAGATGATCAGAATATCATAAGCAACCATTCATTGGGCCTGTTTCATACCGCGTACTTTCGGTAAAGTCATACTTAACGCAATGATGAATTATAGCTTTAAGCGCGACTTCAGCTAAAGTACGCGAAATAAAACTCACCCATTTTATAGTAAAATCTTTCTTCTATATCTGTGCCAAGCTTTACAAAAATTTGTTTGCTAGTTATGGAGAATTCTGAACTGAAAGCAAATGAATGCATTCGGACAACTTGTTCTTCAGGGAGAGCAAAATCTTGCAGTTTTTAAAGTAGCATAAGATGGCGAAAAAGGACCATTTCTAACATAAGTTAGGAAAATTTAAGTTAGAGATTGCTCTAATAGGACTAACACCGCATTCATATGAGTTGCGTTTTCACAAAGCTATAATAAATCAAACTTGTTGAATGACTTTTGCAAAATTTCTGTATACAGTTCAAATGAAAAAATTACGGAAATAAATGTGCTCCTTGCTAAGTATAAAAACATGACCAAAGTCATAGGGGAAAACTTGATACATCCTCCCTTTTAGTTGTAGTAAAATAGAAAGACTGACTTTTCTGTTTAAAAAATTATACTACAGGGTGAGTAAAAAAAGGAAAGTGAGGTTTTCCTTAAAAGATGATGGTGAGTCACCTCTAGCTACCTACCACAAAGGATAGCCCTAGGGTGGACCTTCATATTGAGGGGGTGCGCGGGAACTGCTACCTCAAAGTGTACCTAATACAGGCAAAAAAGTTGCGTAACCACTTTGCGGAAATGTCACTTTTTTTGTTTCCTGAAGCGCAGAATATGTGCAAAGTGGCTGAAAACCGTTGAAAAATTATCTCCAGTCAGAGACGTATCAATTGATATCTTGAAGTTCTCAGATACTCTCAATGTACCTCCACGGTGGGACATAACATGTTGACTCCATTGATGGGGTGTGGCAAATCGATATTTTTCGTTTCTTTGCAACTTTTCTGAACTTTTCGCATACTTTTCTTGCTTCCCATGACATTTGTGGGCAGACAGCGCTTAATGATTGCATATTCATCAATATTATCCAAGCTTTAGTGAAAAAGTTCATCATACAATAACCGCACCTCAGCACCAAAGGTTGGTTTCGTTTGCTTATTATTTTTAAGTAAACTTGGATAATATTGACGAAAATGCAATCAATGAGCGCTGTTTGCCCACAAATGTCATGTAAAGCAGGAAGAGCATACAAAAAATTTGGAAAAATTACATAAAGACGAAAAATATCGATATGTCACACCCCAACAATGGAGTCAACATGTTATGTCCCACCGTGGAGGTACATTGAGAGTATCTGAGAACTTCAGGGTATCAATCGATGCGTCTCTGACTGAAGATCATTTTTCAACGAATTTCACCACTATGCGCACATTCTGCGCTTCAAGAAACAAAAAAAGTGACATTTCCGCAAAGTGGTTACACAACTTTTTTGCCTGTATTAGGTACACGTTGAGGTAGCAGTTCCCGCGCACCCCCTCAATATGAAGGTCCACCCTAGGGCTATCCTTTGTGGTAGGTAGCTAGAGGTGACTCACCATCATCTTTTAAGGAAAACCTCACTATCCTTTTTTTACACACCCTCCGTTTTGAAATCTTACACCCTATACTTTTGAGCTACTGTATTTCGCTTCTTTGTTCCTGTTGGAACTACTATCAGATGATGGTCCCCTGGTTCCATTGTTATTAGAGCAACGGCCGCAAAATATTAGTAGCAGTGAAGCAACGATAAAAATGATGAGTGCCCAGATGACGCCATAAGCAGTCGTATGTCGTGGCTGTCCTTCGCCAGCAGTATTTATTAGAGGAGAACGTTTTTTGACGTTTTTCAGTGAATCTCTTTTCATTCGTTTCGGCTGTTTTGTCTCTGTTGGTGATAATTGGTTTAGTAGGTCGCTGAGACTTTCAAATGTAACCATCGCATTGCTCATACCGTCAATTGTGTCAGCTGTAGACTGATTTTGGGGTATAATGTGCCAGCGGTTTGAGTAATAATCGTGACTTTTGATTGCGTAGAAAGCTCCAACGTAATTATCAGGAAAATCCATGACGCCATTTGCAATGGTCTTTGGACCGAATGCAAAGCAGTGACTTCCATAGTTGAACTTTGCCGCGAGCGACGACAGCAAGAATGGACACTGGCGCATATCAGTTAGCAGTACGATGTGCACGGAACATTTCAATTCGTCTGTTTGCAAACTATCAAAGTCCTCTCGGCTTGGCAGATAGGGGACCAATTTTTCATACAATAGTGAATATACCTGGTTCACCACTGCGTCAACTTCGTATACCCGCTGCTCGAGAGAATTCTTGCTTCTTTCAAGATTGTACACTTCAGCTTTTGTAGAGTTTTGCGTACTATTGTACAATCGCGGTACAACGAGTATCAGAGTTGGTGAATTCCATCCTTTTGCTCGGCAGAAATTGACGGCTTCCTCGCAATTAACTCGTCCGAACTGAACTTCGAATGTGCTCAACGTTGTTTTCAGCTGATGCCACACTACTTCTTCCAAAACATCAATCCTCGAATTACTCGTTGGATTAATCCGAATCAGCCAGATTTCAGAGCTCTTTGAAATAGTTTTCTCATATGTTGAAGATTGTAAATCAATGACCAGTTCCTCAATGCCATCCAAAGAAATACTTTTAATTTCTGAATCGTGAGCGTTTTTGAGCTCACCAACAGTCAACGGGCCAGACTCGATCAGTGCATTGACATATTCACTTTTTTCATGAAAGTCTTGATAGGGCAGGCCACGTTTGTCAAGCAACGTATGAAGATCTTTGATGCTGATATCTGCGTTCTTCAAATCTACGAAAACATAGTCTCCAGGGTCAACAGCGATGGCAACGATGAAAGCGGAACTGTAGAAAAACAGTTGAAAAAAGAAAGAAGAAGAAATAAATTTGATATTCATTTGTTCTCCTTTTGTAAGAAACAGAAGATGCGACGATTAACAACTAAAAGGCGACGCCCTGTTATGGCTTGACTTGAATGTAGGGCGTCGTCAGAGCTTAACCGCGTGTCGCGACTGCGTAAGTGTTTGACGAATTGGGTTAATAGGATGATAAATTGGCAAAGCAAGCAATTCTTAAGCCTGATCCATTCCCTACAAAATGCTCGTGAACCATTCTCTACAAAATGTCAATCAATTGAGTTACGCGTTCGAACAGCAAACTTTGCAAGAAATTGTATTCAAGATCGGCTTTTTCTAGGCACGTAGTTTATTTTCGCAATATGAGAAAAAATATTCCGGATTTCGGTGAGATTTCGTATGCTTAGCTGTTTTGGGATGTAATTTCCGAAAATTATGTCAGATTTTTTTTCTCAAATGGTTTTGCTTCGATATACAGTTGGAAGCTCAAATTTTCATACTGTCAACGCAGAGTTTGTCAAAACCTGTGTTGCTATACATCAATCGATTGAAAATGATGAGAAAAATTAGAATGAATGTTCAGATTTTAAATTGATGTAAAATTTAAAAAGTTATGCTGTTCATGTTCACAAGTCGAAGTTAAGTTTCCCTAAGACTAAAGCCCTAGCGCTGGGCTATCGAATGGCAACAAGAAAGTCAGCAAAATCGTGCATGCTAGGGTCTCAAATTCAGCCCGAAGGTGGTCCATACAAATTTTACCAGAATAAAATGGGTACGAAGAATTTTGCTAGAGCCCAAACGAAATCATAGTTTCTCTATATCATTCTTCGGGAAATGATGAGAGCAACCTGATGATGTGCGCAGATTTGCAATTAATGTATAAAGTAACACTTGCTATATCCAAAACGGTAAACATGGCATGAACTGCTTCGGGCTGAATTTGCGACCTGTTGATACTCCAGCTTGCTAACTTTCGTGATGCCGTTCGATAGCCCGCCGCTACGACTTCATTTTTTTGGTAACATAAACTTAAAGCATATCAAATTTTTTACTGAAAAATTAAAAAACTGAGAATTCAATTTTACTTTCGTGCATAACTTTTCAGCGTCAACTCCAAATTTTTTAATAAGCGTATATTCAAATTTATGTGCTTATTTCCATTCGATTGATATGTAACAACGTTGATTTTGAGAAAATTTACGCTGTCAATATACAAATTTAAATTTCCCGCCATATTTCAAACGAAAACTTTTGTAGAAAATTCGAAATCATTTCTAGAAGTCTAATTCAAAACACCGTAGCGTGCAAATTTTCATCGAAATCCGACTACGTTTAGCTCATTGTGCAAACAATTTTCGCTGCTTAGAAAAAGCTGATCATAAATTGCATATACGGTTCTCTACACTGTGTACTGCGTCGACAAACCAACGGCTTGCAAATACAGTAGGCGACAAAAAAACTTGCCGATAGATTTTAGTGCATATCTATTGTTAGAAGCGATAACTTTCAAAGCCATTCCTACTACAGATTAATCTCATATTATTCTGTAAAATTTAGCAATCAATAATAAATTCGCTCTCCCTTCAAATCAATAGCAGCCAAACATCTAATTTATTTTGATGCGCTCAAACTAGTTACAACTGGCATATCTGTTTTTGCTCATTCTTCATGCAAAAATCGACCCAGCTCATCAAGATCTTTTGGCTTTTGGTTCTCCACGTGTTGCTTGAGGATTATCCACCATTTTTCAATAGGATTGAGATCCGGTGTCGTACCTAAAAGTGAGTCCGGCTAAAAGTGAATCCGATTCACTTTTAGTCGGCTAATAGTGAGTCTGTTGTCTAAAAGTGAGTCCTTGCTAGAATCTTTTTTTAAAAGTTTAAAACTGAATTCTAGCAAAGTATTCAAGGTTGTGAGATTAGTTCTTACGTATCACAAGATTCGAGCAGTCCGATTACGGAAGGAAAGTAAAATGCCATATCAAGACAAGAAAATGAAGAATTAACCCGGTAAAGACTATCAGTATGGACGATTCGAGCTGGAGGAGTACAACAACATCGTAGACTCCCGATATACCTTGCTTTCAATAAACTAACAACTATTTCCAGCACATAAATAAAGTTAAGGAAGGATTCACTTTTAGCCTGGAATATAAACGATTCTAGGCGAGACTCACTTTTAGACAACCGGACTCACTTTTATTCACCTAAAAGTGAGTCCGACTCACTATTAGCGGCTAAAAGTGAGTCGGACTCACTATTAGTCGCCTAAAAGTGATTCGGATTCACTTTTAGTCGGACTCACTTTTATGGTCGACACCGGGCCATTTGATGGCCAGTTGACTGTTTTCAGTAAAGGCTGATTCAAAAATATTTTGCTACCTTGCTAATGTGCTTCAGTTCATCGTCTTTCTATAATCGCCACTATTGTCCAAAATGCTCATCAGCACCAGGAATGAGATGATCTTGAAAGAATCAGGGACTAGTAGATACCATCCATAATCCTTTAGAAAGAATGGCACGAAATCTGTTCTTGACTACTAGAGACTCCACAGACCATAATTTTCTGTCTCCTTTTTGGAATTCTCTTGAGCTCTGCTTTTGCATTCTGATCTATTGTATTGTATTTCTGTTGTATCTATTGTATTGTATTTCTATTGTTATTAGTGATCTATTGTATTTCCGAACAATTGAAAACTTGTTTCAACGGAGAATACCGCTTGGTTCTGGTCATTATCCTTATGCTGTAATCCCGATTGTATCCTCACTTGTTTTGCTTCTGGGTCAAAACAGGTGTCACTCGGGGCATAATGTTCTTGTAGTCAAGTTGAGCAAGATGGCGCTGCTCCATCCATCTGAAGATATCCTCGCCTCTCTTTTTTCACAGTTTCTGGGCAATCTCTTTCGCCAGAGTCTTGGTATTTTTCAAATCCATTTACTGATCACTCTACTGTCTAAGGGCATAATATAGGGTGCCCGACCATTTCCACCGGTGTTCCACATGACCTAACTCTCTGATCTTTGCTATATTACATCAAACAGTACAGACAGGGATCTTCATCATATGAGCAGTTCCAGCAGCACAACAGTGGCTCAAATCCCAGAAGTTTAATCTGACTAATCGATCCATATAGTAACGGTGAGCACTCAATTCAAAATTCGACTCAACAGTTCTTAAGAAAGACCTTCGCTGCTACACATATTATTTGCTTCACTTTCCCAATACTTCTTAACTGTTTGTGAGCAATTATAGTAAATATTTCGAGGGAGAGGCTTCTGGAAAGTCCTAACTCAAATCGGCAAGTTTTTTGTCGCCTATTGTTTTTATCGTTGATCTCTGAAGTAACACTACCTCTGAGTACACACGACAGTAAACTTTCGCTCTTTTAGAGAGCGTTTTTAAAATTCACGAGATCCGCCTCAACAATTTAGAAGGGCGAATTCAACAACTACCCCTATAAGATGGGTAATAACCAGCAAGAAGAGTACATCCACTTGTACATAAGCGCGCAGCGACAATTTAGCAACGTGTTAATCCCGCTTTTTAGTACCTCTCTATTGGCTCCATATGGTAACGACACCATCCAAACATGTGCCCTTTTGCTGCTATAAAGTCGATCTAATAGCTCTGATAAGAGAGCTTTACAAATTTTTAGTGTTCGCCTCAGCGAATGCATTGGGCAAACTCTTTTGATGCCTCAAGTAATTGGGTAATAACCGACGCTGGCGTCACAAGCTCGCCCAATAAAACGCGCTTGGCCGTAAAAATAACGCATTAGTTACATACAGTATTCTCCCACTAATATCTGGCTTGGTAGCTGCACTGTTGACTCTAACTGCGAAAGAAAATAATGGGCGGGTTTCATATCGCATACTTTAGCTAAAGCCGTACTTAACGAAACGATAAAGTATAGGCCTTAAGAACGACTTTAGCTTAAGTACGCGATATGAAACCCGCCCAATATCTAGCGGAAATACAGCAGTTAACTCTGGAGAGGGACAACTTGATCAAATTAGGTGATGCATACACTAATTGCTCTATAAACAGAGCTTTCCAAAACTGGAGTCGATCGCCGCAACTCGAGAGTTGGGCGAATATTTAACTACCTCAATACGTTGGGTAATAACCAACTAGGGTTGGAAATTCTCAGTTTGGATGAAGTGTACCGAAGCATCGACGACGGGTCAGCGCGGCGGTGTACGCTCTTCGTCGCTGCTAGTGGGCGGCTGGCTCGCTCAAGGCGCGCAACACTGATTACGCATTTCTCATTAAATTACTAAAGCAGAATAAATAATGTGTCTTTCTACATTACTCAACTGAATGCTTTATTTCTAATGAAGTTTTTGTCAATTCTTTTATGTGCATTGAAGTAAACTTCTGCTTCATTTGAAAATATCCAAATTATATCGTTCAAAAATTCTTACTTATAAACTTTGTAAGCAAATAGTTTTTTGTACAACTTAGTTTTCGTGATAGACTATATAACTATTTGATAAGCAGCAGAATACGACAATTGATTTGGCGAAATCTTCTAACTTAAAGCAGCACCCATCGTCAAGAAATTCACTCCAGCCTTTGAGCGTCTGACTTTATCTATGCCCTTGCGTGCTTCGTTGTTTGCTTTTCGTATGCCTTCTTTCAGCTCGTACAATTCAATCAAAGATCTTTCTTCATAAAACAGTCGGGAAATGTGAATTGAAGAACTGATTCCCACTACTTTATTGGTTTTACGACATAATCCTATGTGAGATTGTGGTTAAGCGCGGATAAGCAGCGGCCGCTTCAAGTATAAATTGTCATTTAATGCACCAAATTTTTTTATGGCTGGAATTTTAAGACCTACACACTATAAGCTTTTAGTATATCTCTTTAATCCTTCCAAAATTGCCCCATTACAAACGCATCACGAGCCTCTTACTACTGAGTTCAACTGTGTATCTGAAACCAGTGTCTATCAACTTCCTGCTAGAGCGAGATACAGAAAATCGAATTTGATCTATTTGTGCTGATTTACATCATCATCAATCCTCTACGTTACCACGTGGCAGCAACCAGCGGGATTACTTGTCATAAATCAAATGGAACAGGCTAAAATTTGAATTCAGCTACTGTTTACGCTCTCCAATGGTAACCTATAACCACGTCATGTCATTCATCCATTAAATTTCTTTAATTACCACTGCTTCGGCAGCTCCATGAATCAAAAGATGCCTGACAACCGTAAAACTAATCCATCAATAACGAAATTCATTAAGAGTATTACAGACAAAACATGAGCATTTCACTGAATCGTACTCACTGGTTTGTCTAGCTTTGTAACCAGGATGTCGAACGATGAACAAAATGACAGCGTCTTCAACCGCTTTTGCGAAAATGTTTCCATTCCAACGGCCAAGTATTTGACATCAAAGCACAACAGAAAAGTCAGGTAAAACTAGAGTTCTTTTTAAATTGATAGTCATTAGCATCTCTCCTGGCTGCATGTCAAATAATCATCGAATTAATTTTGGCATATCTTCGTAGTTTCCCCGAAGCTTGAAACGCTACATCTGTTGCTAAAAACTTCCTGAATATGTTAAATTAAAACTTATTTCAATAACCAAAATCAGTGTTCATGTATGGCATAGGGGGGAGGAGTAGACTTCCTCGCCGACCTCTGATTGTTTCCCGCCTCCCTTTCCATGAGCCGTTGAGTTCCCTAGCTGAAAGAAGTATTGGCGCTTTCTGCTAATATTTAATTCTTTGCAATAACGCGTAGCAACTATTCTTTATGAAAAATTTCAGAATAGTGACATGGATATTGATCATAATCATGGCTGGGCTTACTGTGTATCAGATATATGAACGCTCTGCCTACTATTGCACGGAACCAATCACCGTAACGGTAACAGAGAGCAATCAAGACAGCAGCGTCATGCCCGCTATGGTCATTTGTCCACCTGGGCAGTTTCGGTAATACGCAGAATTCTGGGATGTCGTTTAAATGCAGTTTTGGGGAACTGACAGTAAGAGAAAAGAGGATTATAAATTATCACTTAAATGTCCAAAGCCTGCAGTTTACATATTTTGGAGCTCAGGTGAGCACCTTGACCCTAATTCGCAAGAGCGAAGCCGCTGAGATCTAAGCTCAGCAAGCTGCCTCTCGTACTGTTGGTACAAGGACACGCATTTCTGAAAAATACTTCAGTTGAGGCTTGAAGATTATGCCAGGTGCACGGGCGAGCGCTACTTCCTAAATGCACATCGATAATTTATTAAGTGATTAATTCCTCTGGGTGGTGCGCACCTCATCACCCAGATGCTCGCATCTGCCTCAAGCAATCAAGTATCAAAAATATTAGTTGGTCGCGGTCGAGTCCGGAACACGCCTGGCATGTGCCTTAACCCTGACATATTGTATAAATATATTAACGGCTCTACTGCTTCTATATTCCTAACTTATTGCACAGCGCAGCTCAACAAGCATCATTTGATGACTAATAGCAAAGTTATCATTTTCACAGTTGTTTCCTTTGGCTCCTGAGCTTAAAAATAGTAAAGTTCCGTATATTTGTAAATAATTCATTATTGCACCTGGCCAAGGTAAAACGATGCAGGATGGGTGGATTAAATATATTTCTCCCTTTTTACATGTCTCGGCGACGAATAAGTCAAACTGCATGTTTCTTTAGCTCTGATAACTTAGCATTTCAGAAGTGCAAAATAAAAATCAATCGGATCGAGCAGCGAATCATTTTTCAAATTGAAGCAAATAGCATAAGTGCGGCAAAAATTGAAATGTTCCAATCAAAATAAAATATTGTAGCAGTTTTTGCTCACCTTGCAATTAGAGACTAACCATGTTCTCACTCTTATGTAAAAACATCTTGTACACTATTACTTTTAATATTAAAAATTTAGGGCAAGTTTGGCGCTATCCAGAGCATATGAAGAAGAGTCAGTGGAACTTATCAGTGAACTGGTGAGCTCGGATCTTTTGCACTTCGAGCAACATCGCGATACGTTCATTTCGTACTTTCGACGAGCGAACATCAGCTTCACAAACTCAGATATAGACACATTGCTTCAAGAGCTGAGAAGCATTTATGAAGATCTGAACAACGGACCTGATGACGAGTTGTCGAAAGTTCTCGATCGATTGGACAATATGTCGATATCTTTGCAGGACCGCTTTCCTGTTTTAGCTTCTCGGCTTTCGGTAGGCTTATTTAGTTCTACAGAAAACTTTTATGTGGCACTTACATCCAGATTGAAACTTGACTTATTCAGGCTCTATTGGGTCCTAAATTTCCTCATCGTTGCGGTTCAATAAATCTAAGCCAGCTTTTAAATTATAACAGTGCAATATTGATTTATTATATTTTAATTTAATAACTCGTGCAAACTATATTCATGCACTAAGGCACTGAACAGGCTTTACAAAATTCTGGTAATTTCCA
>NIUQ01002173.1:0-24280 GCA_002796945.1 Plectus sambesii
CAACAAGCAATTCTCGTTGCAATAAATTTTTGGTCAAATAAAAACGATCATGGCTTAGGAGACAACATGATACATGCACTGAGACATCTTCGAAATGACCACCATTGTCGTTCATTCCGAGAAATCTCCGTTAAGCGTCATCCACGCGAATGCAACGCAGCAATTTGCCAGCTTTGCTGGTTCATAACTCGCCATAAAGTTGATGGATTTCTAAGAAACTTTAGGGGATTTCACTTCAGACTAAGATTAAAATACGTGCAAAAGGAATTTGTCTAATAACGTCTAGAAAAAGAGTTATGATCGTTCAAAAACAGGTCACAACATTTTTGGGTCGTCATTTACATTTCCGTAGAAAGTTCGTAAAATGAGTTATTGTAATCAGATTCTTATGATTAAAAAAAGGAAATTCAAGTTAAAAAGAGTTCTATAAAATGAAAAAAACCGCATTGAATTTAGTTGCGTATTACCGGAGGTATTCGTGATCAAACATGTACACCTAAAAACGCTCACGACTTATGCGACGACCCAATATTTTGGTTGTTTTCGTGCGAGCAGATGCGAATCTTTCAGCAGATTCTGACCTGTCGAAAAGGAGGGGGAAAATCTGATTTGTGCAGTCGGCTGAGGTGAAGCTTTGGTGGTGTCTAACGATGTGAAAACCCCAAGTAGCTTCAGATGCGAGTGCTTTCTTTGACATTCCATTCACAGTTCGCTTGTGAATTGAGCAAGCGGAATCGTCTTGTTCTTTTGGCTCATTGCTTGTTGGTGTTTATTCGATTTTGAATGCTGAAATTACATGGTTTGGCATAATGATAAGCCTCAAATTTTAGAAGTATTATTTAAAATTTGCCGCAAAATAAAAAGTAAAAAGAAACTTACACTTTTCACCGCGGTTTCTCCCGTTGTCAAAAGGTGCAAATCTTCAACGCAAACGATGCAATGAAAATAAGCTTTTCCTTTTTGAGATTCCGCCAGATAGTCGTACTTCGTCTCCCATTCTTTGCGATACACAACACGTGACCTCTTCTCTCTTCGGTGGACATATTTCACTTTTCCAGTCATCTTAAACCTTCAAATTTTGCAAAAGCAGTAACATTTCATAAATACTTGAAAGTGCTCTGACGATGTCATATCCTCCTGTTCGTCCTCCGACAGCGACGGCTCATCATTGTCCTAAAACGATCGAAACTATTTGCAATGATGCGAGAGTTTACCATAAAGTCGTCCATCCGATCAAGTACGTCTTCTTGCGACTTCTCCGATGTCGAATCGAGGTCATCTTCGTTATGACAAAAATCAGTCCTCTTGGAGGCACGTTTGCCTGCAATAATTCATAACTCGTTTGCAAATGCATATAGAAACATAAAATATGCAGAAAAACTCCTTCGATTATATCAATCGAACTGGATTAAATCCGACAGATTGTAACTGTAAGATTCTGAGTAAAAACAAAGCCTATCGTCGACGAAAAAACTCAAAAAAATTCACTTACAACGTCAAGAGGAGTCGGTCTCTTGCGAAAGAAATCTTCGAGCAAAGATTGCTTAGACATTTGCAGGTTGTCTGAAAATATTAACATGTACAGATCGGAAAGCAAACTAATATTTCTAACAAACGAGATGTTAAATTTTAAAAAATGGAAAAAAACCACCCTAAGAAAGTGGGAAAATGCAACCTAAAAAGTAGTGGAGTGGGGGCGGGATTATTGTATTTAGATGAGTCAAAGTGTTTTGCCCGCACATTTGAAACATGCTGTAATCGCTGTGAGACCCGCAAAACAGAAACAGCATTAAATAATTTCAAAATTTAACATTTGTACAAAAAATTTCTCTATTTTACTAGGACACGAAGTGTCTAACGTAAAATATTCATTGTATGAAATGCGAGAATTGATTAGGCATAGATCTATCGGATCTTGGTTAGGTCTCCTTTAACAGCTATTTGAAAAAACCGCGCATCCATGTCCTGCCAGACTATGGTACGCTCCCTGAAGTAGGCTCCGTATAAACTCGTCGTCTTCCTCTCTTACTCAGAGATTTGAGGACTAGTGGAGCCGGAGCTCATCGGGCTCTAATGATGAACTTACGGTTGTCATATACCCTATGATAGCACCGTGCAGTCTTGTTTCCTACAAGTTCCTAACGTCACTTTATTCAAAGTGGAAACACCACGTGCATCGACACGTTCAACTCAAAACAGGCCCCACGAGGGCAAAGAGAACAACGACAGCGGGGCAAATGAGGCAGTTCAGCCACTCTCCGCGTCCTCAAGTTCGTTATTGTCGGCCGCGTCCGCGTGCGCGACTCCCACCGCATGCGGGTTCCTTCTGCCACCGGTCCTGGTCAAACAGTCGCTCTTCTTGGCGTCTGAATATGCGAGAATTAGCGCTGGGCTGGGCGGGTGGGAAGTAGCTAATCAATTCTCGCATTTCACACAATGAATATTTTACGTTAGACACTTCATGTCCTAGTAAAATAGAGCATTTTATATCAATGCTCGAATTGATTAGGCATGTTTAAAGCTGACTACTAGCCGCTCTAGTTAAAGAAAGCCCCACTTTCTGAATTCAGCACCGCCGCTGAGAAACCCTGCTGGATCGGCTTCAAGTAAAAGTGTGTGAAGGTGGTCGACCCTGGGAACCAATTTGCCGCTGACAATATCTGCGCTGCAGAGAGCCTGGCCCTAGAGGCCTTAGATGTCGCGGCCGATCGCGTGGAGTGAGCTGTGAATCGTGTATCCACGCCGCTCATCGCAAGCACGGTACAAATCCAGCGCGCGACTGAGGCGGACCCAATAGCCTGACGTTTTCCTACATAAAACAGTAGTAGCTTATCTGTAGCCCCTCGCCAACTGCTCGTTCGTGCGATATAATTGCTGAGCGTGTGCACCAGGCACAACACTCCTCCGCGAGCTCACTGAGCACTCACTCCTGGGCGGAGTACTCATAGCCAGTGTCGGCAACAGTCGCCTATCGGCGGTCCGTTCATCTTTGCTGGACAAAGACAGTCGCCTCTCTGGGCGAGCCACCAAAGATGGCGCCAAAGATGAAGACCGAAGTGGCGATTCCAGAAAGCGGAACATCTCCGAAACCAAAACTAACTAAAAATAAAAGTTGAAGGAAACACGCAACAAGCAAACCAACCACGCGCAGCTGCGCTCCAAAGAATCTCTGAGTAAGAGAGGAAGATGACGAGTTTATAGGGAGCCTACTTCAGGGAGCGTACCATAGTCTGGCAGGACACGGATGCGCGGTTTTTTCAAATAGCTGTTAAAGGAGACCTAACCAAGATCCGATAGATCTATGCCTAATCAATTCTCGCATTGATATACAATTACACGTTTATCTGTTTCTTTTTTTTGTCTTAAATTTTTTTGTGTCTTATAAGATTTAAGACAGAGCATATAAATTTAACACAAATTCTTAAATTTAAGTGAATATGGTAGGCCTGCTGGCACAGCTAGTGGTTGTTGACATTGGCAGTGACAGTCTGGCCTCCATCCAGCAGCTCCTAGCACAGCATTCCTTGCACATCTCACCAGCAGCAGAGCAGAACCTTGCAGCCATGAGTCTCGGGCTTGGACTGGGCAGGTGACTCCTTCTCACATGGCAGCTAGTAGGTCACTTGAGTTGCATTCTTGTAGAGGACCCAAGATTTATCTCCATCACCAGATTGGCCAGGAAGTCCTTCCATTGGGGGTGGAGGAGGAGGGTTTGGTAGATGGACATGCAGGTGGCATGGTTGGCTGCACTCAGCTGGTGGGGGATTCATCTTGCCAGAATTCTCCTGTAGCCAAGGGCAAGGAGCTGGTTGTGGATGGTGAAGTGGGAGTGGCCAAGTGCCTGCTCCATTTCCCATGTGCTGGCATCCAGGTGGTATTGCAGGTAGCTGAGCAGCTCACTATCATCCAGCGCAACTGGCCAGCCAGAGCAATCATAGTCTTCCAGACTTGTATTGTCAGCAGCAAAATGCTGGAATCAGTGACCAGTGATGGAATGGCTGATGGTGTCCTCACCCACTGCATCACTGATGTTGTCAGTTGCCTGCTGCGTGCTGCTGCCCTGCTAGTGCTTGTAGAAGATGATAGCTCAAACAGCATGGTCATCCATATCAGCAGAAATCATGAAGGGGGTGTGCACTTCCAGCCTTTTGTAATATTAGTGTGAAAGCTTCCAGAAGGTTCTAGTAACTACCAGAAATGGGTAATTTGCAGACTTCAATTGGAGAACAAAAGGAAGTACTTTTCTAAGTGTCACATTACTTTCCAGACAACCTAATAATTTATGTGTCTGGTTTTTGGTTTGCTACAGGTAAATATGTATACTGCTGCTCAAAAGTTTGGAACGAATGAGTTTACCAAGTTAGCGAAAAGTTACGGAATAGGGCTTTTAACCACAACAAATTATGCTTATGAGAAACAGAATCAAATAAAAAATTTTAATTTTTAAACATTTAATGGAAAATACAAATAAAAATTAAATATAGCCTGCTCAAAAGTTTGGAACAAATTGACAAAATAATTAAAAGAAAATTTTTGAATATTAGAAACACCAAATCGCTAATTAATTATGGTACCTCTGGCCTTGACAATAATTGATAACGGATTGGGTTTGGATTTGAACAAGTCGTGGATCACGCTGGATCGAATTTTCTGGATAGCATCCTGAATGGAGGCGATCAGTTCAAACTCCAAACATGGCCCAAACTCCGCCCATTTGAAGCCCCCTACTAGGACAGTGTACGGTTAAAATTTGGGCTCTAGTCACTGCACTGTTTAAAAGTTATGTTGTCCGTTTTTTTATCACCCTGTATTAACAATCATTATTAGCAGACCCATGGAAATTTTCCACGGGTTGTTCCATAAAATTCGAAACGCGACAATTTACACTCGCGCATAGTAATTTTACGTCACTTTTCTATGTCAATCAATCATTTACGTCGCTTCCACTTATAATTGATCGATCTGCGGCTCTATCTGGCCCTCTTGCGCGCTCCAAAGTTGAACTTTCTTGCTTACCACCCTTAACCTTTGAACGGTACGAAATTAGATAGTTTCTGACGTTCACTGGGAGAGGGCGCCTGGATCGGTTTGGACCGGGCAGATTCCGACGCTTGCCTCGAAGGGACTTCTGACCCATTACTAACAACGGGCAAATTCTAAAGCTTGCCATGATGGTACCCTGGCTCGTACTAAGAATGGGCAGATTCCAACTCTAGCCTCGAAGGATCTCTGACCCATGCTAAGAACGCGCAGTTTCTGACGCTTGCCATGATGGGGCCGCAACCTGTACTAAGAAAGGGCAGTTTCTGACGCTCTCCACAAGGGGGCGCTTGGTCCGGGTTTGGGCCAATCAGAACGCTGGCACACACAGACAGACAGACAGACACACTAGAGTAATTATATATAGAGATTCTCACTTAGATGCAGTGGATGAAAAGAACGTATCCAGTCACTAAACCTCCTGAAGAAACCTTTCTTATACATCTAGAGACCAATACTATGGGTGGGTTTCATATCGCATACTTTAGCTATAGTCATACTTAACGCAGTGATAGAATATTGACTTAAGTATGACTTTAGCTGAAGAACGCGATATGAAACTGGTCCTATGATTGACCATGGCCTCCAAATGAGCCCTCTATCAGAGCCATCATAAAACACTTCCCATGGTAGAAATAAAGTGTCAGTTAAATTAGACCAAAATACAGGGTGCCTCCTAAACAGATGAATTTTACTTTTCTTTTTTTTTTTCTTCAGCGTTTGTACCGCTTTTGCAGTGTCCGCTAGGCGGTTGTCCCGCAGAGTGGCGGGGTCCGCTGCTCTGGCCCGTTGTCGCGATGCGACTCTGGGCCATAGTTGATGCGACTGGTGAGAATCGGCCGGCCTGTCGCAAGGGCCTGTCGCCAGTATATTCGCAGCATAGCTGCTACCAATTCCCCGACCCACAGAGGGATGAGCACCTTGGTTAGGTGATAGGCTGCCCTCAGCGGGAATCGAACCCGCGATGAATTTTACTTCATTATGGCAAATATTTGTGCCATCAAAATTAAGGGGCTTCCCCTTATTTTAATAGGAATTTTTTAGGGGTAATGATTATTTCATTCATCTTTTGTTTAAGAGGTAATGCTAAGTTAATCAGTTTATTCCTAATTGCTAATGCTTGCCTAGCCATTGATGAGAATTTTAGCTCCAGAGTAGATGAAGCAACATGTTGACATTAAGCACAGTGACAGTTGTTTTATCTTCTTCCAGATCAACCACAGGATGATTGAACACCTAGCACTGCAGTCAAATTCCATTTAGACTGGAACCCCTTCCATCATTGTGAGGATAGTGAAGGGTGGTGCATCCCTTTTGACATGATTGAGTTGAATGCAGGTCACACATTGGTTCTTCTGACAAGAGTGCTGTGATGGTGGTGAAGGTGGCTTCTGCTTGGCTTGACAGACTGCTTCAATATGCCCCTTCTTGCTGCAGTGGGTGCAGGTTGTTTCAAGGTGATGGCAATTGCAGTGCTGGTGATCAGTCTGACTGCAGGACTGACAGCATTGATCTCTGCTACCAGGAGGAGTGGAAGATGGCTAATTTTATGCCCTTTCTTTGGCGATGTCCTCTGTTGGCCCTTTTTCTGGACCTGGTTGACGTTGAGGTCAGCAGAGGATTGCGGTTGGGCATTGAGTGACGATTTGGAGAGCAGAACATTTTCTGCACTCTTGAGTGCTGTTGCAAGATTTGATGGCTTGTCCCTGATGAGCACAGCGCGAATGTAATCATGAACACCAAGAATGAAACCATTGGTGAGCGCCATATCGTAATATGTGGATGGGAAGTTGCACGATGTGGCGGCTTTCTTCAGCGCGCTGGCGAATTCCTTGAGCATGCTGGAGCCCATCTTCAGCTGGAAGAACTTGTTCCTTTCCAGCGTGTCATTTGTCAGCTCCAGAAATCTTCTTGTCGCGGGGTGGCGCTGTAGTCGACAGTCGCATGACGTCACTGTCGACTACAGCGCCTATATAAGTGTGCTACTGTTTCACTGTCTCGGATTGCTTCGCATTGTCTTCGCCTGGCTACCTACTGTCTGCACTCGCCCTGCTTTGCTGTGTCTCATTGGTGCCGTCTCACGACGGCACACTCCGTTGGTTTCTCCCTAGGAAATAAACCCCCTAGCTTGTGTGCGCTTCCTACACAACCGCACCCCGCAACACTTCTGCTCAGGCCATTCAGCAGATCTTCAAACTTGATGTGGTCATCAAGAGGGTCATCTGGTTCGCAGATCGCTTGCAATTCTTCAACTGCCTTGATTGAAAGACAGCTGAGAAGTGCAACCTTCTTGTTCTCGCCAGATAGTGTGCTGCGTTCTTCTATGTAGACCTTGAAGAGTAGCCTCCAGGTTTCCAAGGGAGGGTGACAATTGACCGCACGGGACAGTTCACCGTAGCGACAGTTCACCGTAAGGACAGTTAACCGCAGGACAGTTAACCGCAGTGTCTTTTGACCGCAGGACAGTTGACCGCAGCCCCTTTTGACCACAGGACAGTTAACCGCAGTGTGTTTTGACCGCAGGACTGTTGACCGCAGAGACAACTGATCGCAAACAGTTGAACAAGCTTTGGTTAATAGATTAGTATCTGAGAAGGTTGATTAGTGTAGTGGCTGTGCGCCAGAAGTCAAGCCTGAGATCGCGGTTTCGAATCTGTCTTCATAGGGCAAATGGTAGGAAACTTTTAATATATTAGTAACAGGCTAACATTTTGTTAATATGAGGTAAATTCTTGGAACTAATGCGTAAACAAGATAAGAATTCACAATGTCAAATTTAAAGACATGGCACGTAAAAATTCGAGCTTATCAGTATACAAATCATATTCGCGAACAATCGACTGTTTGGCGTGGTTGCGGCGGACCCACAACAGCTCGGGCTTGCAGCGCTTGATGGGGCGACCAGCCAGTAGATCGACCATATCACAATCAAGGCTTTGCTGCAGATGCTGCATCTTGTCGATGGCTTGCCACGTGCTGGGGTGGTTGACCGCGAAGTGTGTATTTAGTGACTTATGGAAAGCCTCTACAGAGTTGTTAGTGCGCGGAAGACCATCTCTAGTTCTTTCAAACATATTCCATATGGCCCGGGCGAATCTTGGCAGGGTGCGAGTGCCGGCGAGCTGGCGTTTGCCCATGTAGTACTCGTCGAAGTACTCAAAGAGCGGGCGAAGTCGTTGATCAAGGGTCGCGACGAGTTGGTCCCAGACATCTTCCAGGTCGTCCAACGGGATGAAAGCCATGGCCCGTACCATCTTGACTTGCTGTTGTAGCGCAGGGGTGGCTGTAACGACAAGAGAGAGCCACGTAGAGCCGCACGCCGACTGCGCCAGTTTCTTCCGTTGGTTCTGGGCGAGATGGAAGAAGCATCCAGATACATGGATGTCCGGCCACACTTCATTGAAGGCGTTGATGGCTGCCTCCTCGAAGTCGGTCATGCAGTACCGCGGGGTTAAGCCAGCGTAGTAGCGAAGGGCGATGAAGAGTCGGACGTAGGTGGCTGTCTGGCGGTTCGGCATGAAGATGTAGAGGCAGGGGAGCGTGTAGACCCCTAGTTCTCCTTTGTCGAGTCGGCAGTGTATGGTGTAGTATTGGGCGAAGCCTTTTGGTGTCACATCGAAGGTTCTGTCACAGAACCAGTCTTGACTTTCTTGTAGGGCCTTCAAGCTGTTGTTTGTGCCAAACACAAGGATCCTTGGGTTGCCGTGCAGTTGCTCGCCGTTCTCGTCGTACTCTGCCTCGTTCGTGTCGAAGTGTAGAAAACACTGCTCAGTATATCTAAAATAACATTATCACCATTATGAATGAAGGAAAAAATTGTACTTAAAGGTCCCATGGATAACACATGCCAGGGGATTGAACCCGCGGACATGGGACAGAGAGCGAGAGCTCAAACCACTATACCATAACACCCATTAATAATATAGACAAAATTTAATACCCATGTCCAGTCACGACGTCCTTTTGCTGGTAGCACCGGAACCGTTGAGGAATTACCAGCGTTTGTATGTCGTCCAGAGCGGCTTCGCCCAAAGTGGCTACACGATAGCGGCACACATTACGGCGTAGGGAGTCGGCTAGAGGAAGATGAGCAGTAGCGACCGTTGAAGTATGATGTCGTGCAGACGCGACGATAGTTGACGTTGCTTCTTGCGTTTCTACCACCCGCAGCTTTAGCGCCCTCAGCGCCTCCAGTACATCGAGTTTGCTGCTATCGGCGATATGGTTACGATGCATATCGAGTTGAGCACTCACTACCTAAACAAAAAAATTAGTACAGATTCGCAGCAAAACAATAGTTACACCAACCTCCATGTCGAAATTAGTACACAATATTGCGCCGCACTCTGACTTCCGTTTTTCTTCACATACCCAAGTAATCTTGTCTGCGCTTCTCCTCTCTTCCACATAGATGAAATGGTTCAGCACGCCTTTACAGGCGATTTCTCCATTTTTCTTCTTTCTTGAGGATGGGATGAGCTCCAGGATTTGGGTCATGGCAGAAGGTTACTGNATGAAATGGTTCAGCACGCCTTTATAGGCGATTTCTCCATTTTTCTTCTTTCTTGAGGATGGGATGAGCTCCAGGATTTGGGTCATGGCAGAAGGTTACTGAGGAATTCGAGACGAGGAAGCGACCACAGACTGTGACTTACTGATTGAGAAAGCTTATTTATAGTCAATTTTCCCCCCAAATTAATGGCGCGGTCAATAATGGCGGCCAAAATTCAAACCAAATTACGTAATGTGGCACTATTATGGCGACGGTATTCGCGTGCAAAGGGGGTGGCTAATAATTCTGTAAGTTATTTTCTCAAATTGTACTATATTTTACTAATACGTTCACCACTGATTAATACATCATCACTTTGTTCAACTGCTTCAGCGGTCAATTGTCTTTGCGGTTAATTGTCCTTGCGGTTAACTTTCTCTGCGATCAGTTGTCTTTGCGGTTAACTGTCTCTGCGGTCAACTGTCCTGCGGTCAAAACACACTGCGGTTAACTGTCCTTACGGTGAACTGTCGCTACGGTGAACTGTCCCGTGCGGTCAATTGTCCCCGTCCCGTTTCCAACTGTCACCAACATTGTACTTTGGTGAAGGTGAGACTTGATACAACAATTGCGGCATTGGCATAGGAGGCGCCAGAGCTTCATACTTCTCAGATCTCACCATGACGATCCTTCACGTGGTGAGTAGGTGTAAACAGTTGCAAAATGAAGGGTGGAGACAGTAGTGTTGACAGAGACGCTGGCAGTGTCGACACACAGATATTCTTTGTTCAGTTGGAATAAGAGTTGTATCCTGCCGTCATCACCACTAATACGTTTTGATGCTTTCGCAGGTCTTTTGTTTCAACTTTATTCACAGGGCAATCAAACAGCAAGTGCTTGAGTGCATGCAACCTCTATTACACAACCCTAAGCTTAGCGAACGGGTGTTATATCTCCATCTGTCTTGGCGATGTTGTGTCTAATTCTTATATGCTAATATACAAATGGCAGGTGTTACATATGCTAACAAACGAACGCCACAAGTTTTTTAAGACTATGGGTGTCATATTTTGTTAGGCCTCAGACTTACACACTTCATAGCGATCAGATTTCGGTTTAAGTGTTACTTTGTTGAAAAATCACTTTTCAGTGTGATCATATTCTTTCACTAATAAAGAGCTTTACTTGAATAATATTATTACCTTTGAATCTTCCTGTTTTAATGTAAAAAATTACAACGCGAAATTTTTTCTGCAAATTGATTTAAACTTTTCCATTTAATCTAACAAAGTTGTTTGTCATTGCTAGTTAATACGAGCGTACACGAATTAATACGTGTAAGATAATTAATTGCTCGTCACAGATTTTTGAAAAGTAACGTTATTAAACAGATAAATTTTGACTAAGCTTATAGTGACAAAGTTTAATCACTCTATTTTTGTGGTTCTCTAAAAGTACAAGGAAGTCATTTTTCAGTTTATTGGTTACAAATATTGTTGTCTTTTTGCCAAATGATACTTTCGCTATTTCTCAACGAGATTGACCACTTGAGCATCAAATAGTATATCAGCTAATAAAAAGTAGTTGTATTTGTTTGGTAGATATTGTGTACAAAGAATTTGTCACTTTTCGTATTAGCATCTGCGAAATATTCTGGCTGTAGACTTTCTTGCAGTGCAGGCATGAGTAAACAGGATGGTTTGGTTTATCCATGCGCAACCTTGGTAGTAGTACGTGTTGCACTTATTATTGTTCAGTCGGTTGATCGCAATCAGATTCTTGCCCTTCTTAGAGTTCAGCAATTCGATGTTGTTGAACAGGCTCATGTTGCACAATATGTAACACGCGCTTGAAACCTTAGCCAGCTAATTGTTATGTGTGAGTGCTCAGTTTTACCTATTCATCTATTGTCTACTAAATTTTGGTAGTAAAATCTAAATATCTCTCGATCTCATTCTCTTTATTTTTAATGCAAACTGTTAACAGTCAATAAAGTGCTAATCAGTTAGTGTTTTCTATAATAACAGCAATAATCGCAGTTTATAATACAAAATATCTCTCAACGGGAATTTGTCCCTAAAATCCTGTTATAATTTGCTGTTGCGTGTATACAACGCAATGTTTGGATAACTTGGTNGCAGTTCATAATACAAAATATCTCTCAACGGGAATTTGTCCCTAAAATCCTGTTATAATTTGCTGTTGCGTGTATACAACGCAATGTTTGGATAACTTGGTCGAGCCGTTTTACACGGACACTTGCACTCGCGCCCTCTATTCGATACTGTTCGCACATCCTGTCTCCGCCCCTTTTTGTTTACGCACAATGCATTGACCGCTCCGACAGTCGAAGCTCCGCCTACTAGTTGATAAAACTGTCGCAATGAGAGTGACGTAAGGATATGCATTGGAAAAGGCATGGGATCTTAAACAGATAATTCGAATGACCTCAGATGAAAATTCGCCTTTGAAAATCTACAGCTTCCTTTATAAAAGCTTATATACAACAGTTTATATGTCAATGAGTTAGTCTGAGTAAGCTTAATTATATTTCGAGAGTTAGAACTAATACAATTATGTCAAAACAATGTATTTTTTATTTTATTGTTGCCGATGGTTCGTGATACGGTACGCGTGCAATTCAACTTGCGCAGCAAGACAGCCAGAGACTGAGTCCACTATTTAGAGGGTTTTTTGTAAATTGCGAGAAAATGATCAGATTTCGTTCCGATTTTTTTTCGTAGAAGAAGGTGCACCTCGATGACTGATCTTTTGGACTATAGATCGTCGAATTCTGTCGAGCGCTTCCGCGAGATCCGACTTTTGCGCCCAGTACAAAAATCCGCGCGCATACAAAAGTAAATAGGAACGAGGCCGAGCGCTACTGCGCTCGGCTGATTTACGCCATTTTTTATTCCTTTTTGACTACTCTTACGCGCAAACGATAGAAGACCTATTTCTGTTTTTGCAAAGCCAGTTTGAGAATGTGTTATTTGAATCTAATAGCAATTAACATTATTCCAATTCACGCATACATTATGATCATTTTCGGCTTCAAACAGAAGTCCGTTGGTTTTTAACTGGAAAGTAATACTGAATAAAACCCAGGAGACTTCAGTTGGGCGAACTTATAGTCAATAATACGGTACAAACTATCATCTTATATTCCTAACTTGGGTTGCAATTTACTCAATACAATTAGCCAAGAAGTTCAGCTCACTTTTTAAACAACTTTCATATAATTTCTCTTCAAACATACAGTATTAAGTTATTGTATAAATGTTAGATTAAAAATTCTTGGTTTAGTTAATAAAATCAATGTATAATATTTTAAGATTCAGTTCATATTTCCATTTTGATGCGAGCTTAACCTTTGATGAAGAAAATTATATTTCACTTTTTTATCTTTGTCTTATTTTTTTGTTTTGTTATAAAACTAATAATTTTCATGTACTTTCATAATGATGCTGTTTACAAAGCTACAGCTAAAAAGGACAAAATTCGTGATGAACAAGGAAAGGTTGCTATCAGTAAAACTTTAGTAAAACTTTTACAGCAAGGCAAAAATTCAAAAGCAGTAAACGATGAATTTTTTGTAGTCACTGTTGCGAATATTGCTCACTATGATTTGGTATTAAACTGGTACGCCTCATTCTTTTTAAGAAGAAATGCTACGAGTAATTATGTAATAGTTTGCCTTGATTGGAAATTAAATGAACTATTGAAAATAAAAAATATTTCATCTGTTCATGTTTCTGAAGTGGTTAACATTACACATTTCCCACGCATGCTTGAAAGAGAACAGCTGTATGGAACAAAATTATACGATACACTCAATGTAGTTAAAGCTAAAGTATTGCATGCACTGCTTATAATATATAAAATTCCAATAATATATACTGATTTAGATGTTATGTGGCTTCATAATTCAATAGAAAGTTACTTGAAATTGCAAATGAAAACTTATGGCTATGAAATATTGTATTCTCAGGAATTCCCTGGCCCTCTTTTTACAGTATGTGCTGGATTTTTTGCTATTCAGCCAAGCTATTTTGCAACAAAACACTTATCTAACGTTATAACTTATGCTGAGAACTATTCATTACACGATCAAGACGCAACAAATGCAGTTATCAGTAATTATGTGCATATTACTGAAATTAAAAAAATTGGATTTCTCGATATTCTTTTGTTCCCAAATGGGCACATAGTGAAAAATGGTTATTATGATAAATTTAAAGTGAAAAATTGGATATTTCATGCAAACTGGGTAATTGGTATAAAAGAAAAGATTAAGTTTTTGAAAAAAACCCATAATTGGTATCTTGATGAGTAAAACGTTAATATAAGCCCCTGATTAAAAACGAAACAGCAAAATATACCTCATACTTAATTTTTAAAGTCACTTACCACTGTGAGCCCCAGTTACAAGCGTTGGAGGTTCTGGGCACCTCCAAAAGGATTTTGGAACGATTATCTTGAAGCAGCTTGGGGGATATAGATGAATGCGTCTTGAGAGCCATTAGAGATGCACATAATGTTCGAGAACAGGGTGGTCCCAAACAAGCGGAATTTTACAATATTTTTGTTAGTAGGCGGAATCAAGCTTTGACGTCTATTGGTCGCTTATAGACCAAGGTCTAGAGTATCGATTGGCGCAGTTTTCGCAAAACTTTCTCCTAGGGATACTTTGTGAAGACTTACTGCAGCCCAAAAACAGTTTGGTGAAACGATACTATGCTTGCAAGCTTACAGCTTGGCAACCCGTGAAAGGATTTGACTCAAACTTTGCACACTAATTAAGCTATAACATGGGAAGAACTAGCCAAAACGGCTTATGAATTGCGCTTCTGGAAATAAAGTTACAGTCTTCCAAAGTTGTCGGACTTTCTCAGGTTTCACCAAAAAACACACCTTATGTAACGTTATTGGTCGAATTTTTTTGATATCTTTGGTTAATCTGGTGTGTCGTGACCTCAGAAATCGAAAATAAAAACGTTTCTATACCATTTTCTCATTTTCCCGTCTTTGATCTTTGAAGTCTGACAGACCACCCATGTTGACACCGTTGTTTGGGCATGTATTCAATGGTCGAAATTTGAAAAGAGAGGAAATGGCGTAAAAATGCTTTTGTTTTGGGTAGCCCTGATATAGGCGGAACTGGAAAACCAAATATTGCTCAGAAAACTCTGTAAAATTCAACTGTAAACTTCACTCAAAGAGGAACACCTGCGTCAGATGAATAAGTCTGACAACTATGGAGGGCTTTAACTTAATTTCCAGAAGTGCAATTCACAAGTCGTTTTGGCTAGTTCTTCCCATGTTAGAGCTTAGCAAGTGTGCAATGTGTGTTTAGATAGGTTCCATTTACCATTATTTGCAACAATCTCGCGCATCTTAGAACAAATATTTTGATGTAGACTCAAAAAAATCCTTTTGTCTGGACTTAGACGCTGTTTAAACTAAGATAGGGCGTAGCTCTAAGAACTAGATTGGTGCTGCGCAAGACGTGTTAGGCTATAAATTTTAGTACGCGTGCTCAAATGTTCTTCTGCCAAATTGGCAGTTTCTTCACTAGGTTTACTGTTCGTTTTGATGTTAATTATGTGTCTCGGTTGGGGATGTTTTTGCATGAATATGTATATAAACTGCCGTTATTCTCACTTCGATGCAATGGATGGAAAGTGCTGGTCTAGTGAATAAAACCTTCTGAAGACCTTTGTACTACATCTACAGACCAGCACACTTTAATGAGTGTTAGCTCATGAAGACAAGGTAGGTATATTGCGGCTGGGGTTTTAGCGCATATATGGTTCAATTGTTATTAACTAGGAGGAGCAGAAAAGTACGCCCTCAAAATAGCGCAATATAAATCAATTACAGCGATAAATATGAGATTGAAATTTCTTGATCAATAAGAACAGTTATCGTAAAAACTTTGGCCCTTCCTTCGCAATAGATCACACACAAATATAAAAGCGATCAATTATGACACTTAGAAAGGATTTTAAAAGGTGGGTGTAAGGAAGTTTGCTTAAACACGGTGCATATCGATAGACATTTGGCGCTGTATTGAAATACTGTAGTGGTAGAAATTATTTGGTGGTATAAAATTTCGGTGATTTCGGTGGTTTGGACGACCACCGAAATTAAGTACCACCAAATATTTCTCACCCTACAGTAGCTTCTCCTTTTCATAGGTAGTGATAGAACAACACGTTAGTAACCATTTAAGTTTATGCACTCTAGGTACACAAAAGCGACCCTAACACTGTCAGTGGAGACTGCCCGCTGCCCTACATGCACAATTTAGCGACAGTCACATAGCAACCGCAAGAATTCAAATTTTTGATGTTTGCGGTTGGCCGCAGTTTGTGGCTAGCGGCCGCTATGTGACTTCCGCTATAATGTCACTTGCGCTCATCAGAATTAGCTTATTTTACAATGACAGAACTGCTGATTCTTTGACCGGTGTTGTATCTTGTGGCAGGGCAAAAGTAACAGGCAGTGCTTTACTCGGGTAATACAAGTCAATGAGCGGCGCTAGACGCCGCTTTTATACAAGCAAGTGAAATGGGCGATCATGCGAGTAGACATAACATTAATCACTGACAACTGCATCATGATCGCACTAGATCCTAACATTCCTCCACGCCAGCCGAATGCTTCCAGTTGGCAAGATCATGGCATGTAGTGATCTGGTGGGTGGCGTTTGCGGTTTGAGTGGCGAGGCGGCAGTGTTGGCCCCTCAGCTTGTGCGTGGCCCCCTGGTGTGGCTTCCACCGACTGCGCATGAGCTGGCGATTGCGGTGGCGGTACTTGTGTTGTGTCGCTGGCTGGATCGCTAGCTGGATCGCTGGCTGGATCGCCGACTGCATCTGGCGTCCAATCAGGAACAACATGAAGCATTTCTTCAGTAGTATCATTGAGCAGTGTAAGCTCTTGTTGCACACTTTTATCTGTTTCGTTCATGAGGCGCAGCTGATTACTGTGTCTCGTCCACAGCTTTTTGGAACCAGCTAGTTTAATGAGCCACATAACACTGCCCTTTTTCTGGATGATTGTAGCCTGTACCCATTTGTCTTTGCCGCGGTAGACGCGGGCAAGGACAGTAGCGCCAACGGTCAATTCATCCTTGGCCTTTGTGCACTCATGCTCATCAAAATGCAACTTCATTTTTGCATGCGCTTTCTCTAGTGGAGCAAGGTCATCGCCATACATAAGATTCCATTGAATGCATGGTTCACGTTTGAGAAAACGTTCAGCCAGCGCCTGATCTGTTGAAGGGTGTGGAGTGATGCGATAGCATTGTAAGAATAGAAGTAATCGGCAGTGAATGTCTTCTTTCCTTTCTCCCTCCCCCTGAGACTTGACCATAGCGTTCTTGAAAGTCTGGATGAAGCATTCAGCTTGACCATTTGACTGCAGCTAGTTGGGCGCTGAGCGGATGTGATGAATCCCTTGCTGCGAGCACCACTGCTGGAATTCTTCAGATGTGAATTGAGTGCTATTATCAGAGACAATTTCTTCAGCGATGCCATATCTACTGAACATCTCAGACAATGCATTGACAACTTTCATAGTCGTTGTCTTGCCCACTTTCATCTGGATAACCTCTGGCCAGTTGGGGTATGCATTGACTATAATAAACCACATAGCCTCAAGAAATAGACCAGCAAAATTGATGTGAAGTCGCTTCCATGGTCGCTCAGCTACCGGCCACGGTTGTAGCAGGACTTTGGGCGTGTTGTTCAGAACACTTCTGCAGGCTTCACACGCAGTGATGAGCTGCGCGATGTCTTTGTTGAGGCCAGGCCACCAGAAAGGCTTGTGAGCAAGCCTCTTCATCATAGACTGCCCTGGGTGGGTCTTGTGCAATTGCGATAGAACATGCGGTTGTAGTAACTTCAGAATAAGCACACAGAGACCCCACAGAAGACAATCGTTTGTGATGGCAAGCTGGTGGTGGATTTGGAAGAACGGCATAAGGTCATCTATATGCACGCTCAGCCCCACTGGCTTGAAACCTTTTGAAAGATGATCAGGCCATCCTTTGTGATGCAGTGCCATTACTGCCTGGAATGTCTGATCAGTTGCGGTCGCGGCTTGGATGTTTGCAGCACTGACTGGGAGGGTAGAAAAAGTCTCTGTATTGATGTTGACAATTGCACAGTCAATCTTTTTCATCATCGGCTGGAAGTCAACATCTTCCCCACTTGGCAGTCGCGATAGTCCATCAGCCTTTCCAAATTTCAATGTATTAACATACTTGTTAGGATATGTGGCAATCATGCCATACAGACAGTGACTAATGTTATGTCTGTATGGATGATCGCACATTACACTCGCTTGTATAAAAGCGGCGCCTAGCGCCGCTCTTTGACTTGTAATAACCAAGTAAACTGTCTGCTCAACTCTCTCCCTGCACACACAACGTAATAATACTCAATGTCAAATGAATATGCCATTAATGTAATCGCATAATTTTGTAAGCAATTGGCTGCTATTGTTGGCAAGCCTTTCTTTGAGTCAAAGATCTTCACCAGTGGCTGGTGGTCCATTTGCAGTAAGAAGTGGCATCCCCAGAGGTACTAATGGAATTTCTTTATTCCAAACATAAGCACCAATGCTTCTTTTTCAATCTGCGGATATCTTGACTCCATATCAGTGAGCAACTTGGATGCATAAGCGATTGGTAGCTCTCTTCTGTCCGGCATTTGATGCGCAATGACAGCGCCAATTCCTTTGTTGCTGGCATTGGCAGCGACAATGATTGGCAGCTCTGGCTTGTAATGAGTCAGCATAAGCAAGGAGGCCAGGTCTGCTTTGATCTGTTCAAAGGCTTTCTGGCACTTGGCTGACCATTCAAATTTGATGCATTTGTCACTGGCATCCTTCTTAAGCAGCTTGTGTAGTGGCGCCAGTCGATTGGACAAACTTGGTAGAAACTTCCCATAGTGGTTGACCATACCTAGGAAGGAGTGTAGCATGCTGAGATTCTCGGGTGGCGGCATTGTCATGATGGCCGCGGTCTTTTTCGGATTTGTATGCAGGCCATCTGCATTGAAGATAAACCCAATGTATTCTACCGATGTAACTCTCCATGAGCACTTCTCTTGCCTGACATGGAAGCCATAGTCAGCAATTCGTTGAAGCACCTGATGTAGATGATGATCATGTTCAGCTTCGCTGGAGCCGCTGATTATGATGTCATCAAGGTATGCCCCCAACACCCTGTATTCCAGCAAGCATTTTATCCATCACCTGCTGAAAAATCGCTGGTGCTGACAATACACCAAATGGAAGTCTGTTGTACTGGAAAAGGCCGCGATGCGTGTTGATGATGATGACTTTCTTACTCTCTTCATCCAGCTCCATCTGTAGATATGCATCAGAGAAATCGATCTTGCTGAATATCTTGCCGCCATTCAGCTTCTGATAGAGCTCGTCGGGTCGCGGCAGAGGATACTGATGAAGGTCGAGCGAGGCGTTCAGTCCGGTGCTGAAGTCTGCGCACAGTCAAATCTTCCCACCAGGCTTTGATGCAATGATGACTGGAGCGGCCCACTCTGAATAACTGACAGGTGTGAGCACTCATAGCGAGACAAAACGGTTGAGTTCAGCATCGACAGCATCATGCATGGTGAATGGCAATGTGCAGGCCTTGGTGAACTTTGGATGGACATCCGGCTTCAGTTCCAGATGCGCCTTGATTTTGGTGCAATGGCCCAAACCTTCTTTGAAGATTGATGGAAACTTTTCCAGCAACGCGTTGATGGGCGAAATTTCCGCGCTTGACTTGATCGCAGCAGTTGATTTCCCCCTTCTTTGCGCATTGTCAGCACTTCTTATGGCATTGAGTGAACAGTTGCACATCTTCATTTGATGAATCCAATTTCGTCCGATGACACTGTCACGTTGCGAACCGACGATAATAGGCAGCTGCATCCACTGGCTTTCATATTCAACATCAACAGTTGCTTTCCCCTTCAACTTGGGACGATTTCCACTGAAATTCTTCAAGGGAAGCTTTGTACTTTTAAGCGGCGGTGCGCCCAGCGCGCGCCAGTCTTTCCTGCTGAGGATGGTGGCGGTGGCACCCATATCATACTCTAGCAGCATCTTGTGTCCATTAACTATAATGGCCACTTGAAATAACTTGGGATCGGCGATTTGCCTTGGCGTCATTTGCTTGGCGGTCTGCCTGATCTTGATAAAGTCAACAGACAACTAGTTGTGACTGTTTTGCTGCTGGCCTTCTTTCTTCCGCTTTTGAGTAGACTGCTGCTGTTTTGACTGCTTCTGTTGCTGCTTCAAAGCGCTGTGGCAGACAGACGCGATGTGTCTGCGTTTTCCGCAGCTGTGGCAAGTTTCATTCTTGAATCAACATGTGTCGCCCTTGTGGCCCGTTTTGCCGCATCAGTGACATGGAGTCAACGTCATTGTCACAGCTCCACCCTTGTGAACTTGGTTTATGCTTGAGAGCTCAGTCAAATTTGATGGACAATTGCTTTGGGACGATTCGTTGAGAATCGTTTCCAGTTGATGGGCGTGCTCCAGTGCCGCTTCCATTGACATATGATCCCTCTGAATCAGTTGAGAGCAGACCTTATCATTGTGGTAGCCCATGGCGAAAATGATAACTTGCACTTGCAGTAGGTCAAAGGAAATTTGCATCTTTTGGTGACTTGACCAATCTGTGACGCAAAATCGTTTGCGGACTGACCTGACTGCTGTTGTAGACTGAATAGTCGGTGATATTCGGCTAGCTGGACCGGTTTCGTCAAATAGTGTTGCTCCAGCGTCATCATCAGTTCCTTGTACTCCACTTCAGTGTCAACATCCCTTTGATGGCACCGCGCGATGAAAGTCCGGAAGACTGAGGTTGATAGCGACATCAGAAGCATAGCTCTCTTCTCTTCCACATCAATCACCTTGCTCAAAAAGATAGCTGACCTGAACTGCCTCTGCCAGATTGGAAAGTCCTCTTCATGGCCCTCAAACTTTAGGAGCTGGGGCTGGGAGACAGGCATCTTGAAAATGTCTTCTATTGCCCAACACAAAGGACGTTCTAAGACATCTCTGATTTCCACAGATCTCTCCTTCTTTTTCAGCAAGAGTATTTGGTGACTGATGGAAGTGTCGTTTTCTTTTCAATCCTGCTGGTTGCGCCAGTTGTTGTATCTTGTGGCAGGACGAAAGTAATGGGCAGTGCTTTACTCGGGTAATACAAGTCAACAAGTGGTGCAGGGTGCCGCTTTTATACATAACGAATGTAATGTGCGATCATCCATGTAAACATAACATTATTCACTGTCTACTGCATCATGATCACGTCTCATATCCTAACAGTGCACTGGACCAGACCAGGACCAGCCTGTTTTTTCGTGGACCAAGCTTTGGACCAGACCAAGTCGCTTGGACTGAGCATAACTGAGTCTGGTCCAGAGTTGCGCTACAACATGCGCATCATAAACTACCGCATTCTCCTTCAGTATTAAAATTCATAGCACCACTTGTGCCATTCACTAAATAATGCCCTAAAGGCAGTTGTTGAATATCATGTCGAAATTTCGCAAACCTACCGTTTAATAATATTGTTATAGCTTTTTTAGCTTGTGACAATAATATAACTAAACATTTCTAAAATGTCCTCTTTAAGTCTTAACACATTACTTTAACAAAAGAGTCAATTTTGGTGGGTAGCTCAACAGCTGTTTAACAGGTTTGATGCTGAATAACTCCAGTGATACACTACAAAATTGAATGCGGTTTGCTGCATCTTAAAGAGGTCTCCATAACGTAAAGTTTTGCTCTACAGTCATAAGAATCCGATCACATCAGCTCATTTTACAGGCTTTAAACGGGATGCAAAATTTTGCGCCTTCGTGCGTTTCTCGCATTTTATCATAAACAGACCAATGATGAACAAATGCGTGAAGACGCAAAATTTTGCATCCCGTTTAAAGGTTGTAAAATGAACTATTCTGATCGAATTTTTATGACTAAAAAACGAAAAACATAGGTAAATAGAGCTCTATAAGATGCAACAAACCGCAGTGAATTTGGTTGCGTATTACGAGAGTTGTTTGGCATCAAACGCATTGAACTGCTCTTGAGCCAACCGCCAAAATAAATATTTGTTAAAGTAATGTATTGAGAGTTAAGGAGGCCATTTTGAGAGTACAGGCTGCGTGGAAAGTTCTGTAACATAGGTTATAGAACTTTTTTTTCTTTTATTCAACGAATCTGAAAGAAAAAAGATGAATTATGATTGATCAGAGTATTTGAAGTATATGAGAGAATCCGCCGGGGGGGTCAACCTACTTGTTTCGCGTGAGTACCAGTTTTTTCTAACGCCTACACCACCTTATAGAGGGTTAAATGCTGTGTTTAAATTCGTCAAGTTCAGCTCGATTGGTCACTTGGTTGCGGAGATATGATCATTTGAAAAATGTTCACTTTTCCTATTTTTGTCTCAAAAATCTGATCAATCAATTCTTTGGTAAAAAAGAAGATGAAGGCGGTAAGCTACAGGCCTGAAATTTTAACCACGTGTATAGGGAGTGTTGGCGATGTTCTGGAAGAAATTTCAGAGCGCTAGCATATTTCTGTGGTTCTGTGCATGTCCCTGAAAAAGGTACCAAAATATTTTTTGAACCTTAATACTGTCCTAGCCGACCCTTACTTTTGACCGAACATAGGTGACTAAAGTAGTGCTCTCCAACCACTATCAGATCATATCCTATTTGGTTTGAAATTTGTAAAAATAAAAAAATTATTGACCAAAAATCGATTTTTTGTCCTATTTTTTGACCCTAATAGGAGAATCATTGCGTGATAACTTTCTAGCCGACCATCCATTAAATGTGAAACTCGAGACTTTTATAGCACCTTTTAAGGCCTATTAAATGGAGCAAGAATTATAATGAAACATTAACAAGTAAAAATGTTATAAGCAAAATAGTAGACGCACTATCAGGTAAGTCATCTATTTCGACGCGCTGATGGCGTACTGTACAAAATTATTCTTTAATCAAGTCTTCAGTACCTAACGGCACTTGGCGCAGTACTAATACTTAAAATATAAGATTTTACTATGAAAATAGGTGCGCTTTGACTTCAGTCAGCCTGGAAATTTTATCGACTCTAGGAACTAAAAAGTTTCTCTACCTCTGCTCCTATGTAATGCGACAAAAAGTTATGGTATAATGCGATTTTTAGCCATAACCTTTTATGTACTAAATTTAGTCATGCAAAATTTCAAATGTAATTTCATATGAACCTAATGAACAATATATTACAAGGCCATTCAATATATCCACCCTCAGTTGAAGTAATGTGAGTCAGTCGCCTTGAAACAGAATTGATGGCTTTTCAAATAATATTCTGTGCTGTTTTTGCCTATTCGCGAAGAAGATGCGCTTTAAGAGATTCCAGACTGATATGCGACTCAGCACAACCATCGGTACCCAGGATACCCCACTAAGAGAAGTCAAGGGGTTGAGGTGGGGGCTAAACGGTGGTTATTTTAGTTTCTCCTTTAGTAGGGAGTCAGATATTTTGCATTGTAGATTGAGCTGATCTCGTGTTGATCAAGTTATATGCGCTGGGTGCACTTTCCTGCTGATAAGTTCAGGCGTCGTTAAAGAACAAGTCTTGATCGCAGTTTTACACCACTGCTTCCAAAATCAGCTGTCTATACCGGGTTTTCTCGAAATTAGGCCCCGGGGCGATGACGAAAAAAAGCAGCTTTTTGGTGGTCACGTGAAATTCAAAATTACGCCCCGGGGCGTAATTTCGCGAAATGACTGGAAGCGTACTGACACATAGTATTGTGGAAATACTACTGTCAGCTATTATTTTCATGAAGTAAAGCAACCTGGAGCAGCGAAAACTGACCATATTTACGCTAATTTGCAATTAAATGCTGTATTATTCGCATATTTACTGATATAGCAATGGGAAAATTCCGAGATAAAATAGCGCAGACAGTACTATTTTTTTGCTGTCGAACGAACACTTTTAACTCCGAAATTACGCCCCGGGGCGAAATATCGAGAAGATTTTCAAATTTACGCCCCCCGGGGCGTAAATTTGGGGGGCGTAATTTCGAGAAAATCCGGTATGTTTGGGCGTTGAGTTTTGCTCTTTAAAGGTCCAAAAATAACAAGGTACTACAGTTTCTTGACACTTTAGCCCAAACCACAACCTGGATGGGTGATGGCTTCTGTCAACAAAGCGGAGATATTCAGGAATAGCCAGCGAGCTTCTGGCTAGAGTATGGCCTTTTCATGAGTTGATAGACTGCTTGATAGTGAACACTTTCTCGTCAAAGTACAACATCTATCGTTTCCATTCAAACTTTCGAACCTTCTCTCGAGAGTCTTGCTTCTAGCCAACTCTCATTTGCCAAATACTGTCCGTGAGATGGTGAACTTGGCGTCATTGAAAAGTGCTGACCTTCTAGTCCTTAGTGACCGAAATTCGTAGCGATTATACATTTACGCTTAATTCAGCGATCATTTTACGAATGGAGCAATGTGGATGTCGCTGCATTCAATTAGTCACGATTTTCTTCAGCTGATAGACTCGAACAGTCCTGGGGCGGCTCCTTCTCTTACAATCTTTGATAGCGCTGATTTCGCAGATTCTCTTGATGGCAAAATATACGCAGTTACGCGTTATACAGTTTTATTTCAGCGGTTTAAAAAATCTTCTTGCTGAATGACCTGCCAGTAATAGCCT
>NIUQ01002174.1:0-24077 GCA_002796945.1 Plectus sambesii
GAACTGACTGGTTACGTTGTTGGCGAGCTTTTTGAGATGCGTCAACGACTCAGCGCCCAACTGGTTCAGAATGCCTGGCAGCATTTCCGTAATCTCTGCGAAAGCGCATGATTCAATCGACTTCATTGAGGACAAAATATCATCACAATGTTTCGATCAGTAACGAGAGAACTATTCTAATTAAAGAGGAAAGGGTATAGAGGAAATTTTTAACTGAGTAACGGCAAAACAGTCTTTCCTGAATCTTTCCTTGACGTCTGCGTGCTAAAGATAGGCTAAATTTGGCGTTCTACGGTATTCGGTCTCGACGCTCGTTACTGATCGAAAAATTTCCCCTATATTTGTAGAGTTGAAAGCAATAGGAGAGAAAAAATAAGTGTTGCAGATGACAAAGCCCACAATAAAGTGAGACAGCCGGCTTTTCAGTCGGCCGCCGCCCTCTGCGTTTCTCTAGAACCGGATTCGACCGATTCGTCTCATTTAAGAGTCGAGCGGAGATACCATCGGTGCAAAAAAACTGGATAAAATTAGAGACAAAACCTTTGTGACATAAAGGAGCAAAAATAAAACTGTCTGGGAACTGCAAAGGGCGCAAAAATCTCCCCCCAATCAAGTAAAAAACTTGCAATGCGATCGAAAAAAGTAAATGACAGAATATTTCTGCTAAGCCGTGCTCCAATTTGCATACATTTAAGAGGAACAGCGGAAAGCGTATCCCAGACGAAGTGAAATAGAACAGTGACACAAACGGTCAATGAACATCAAAAACAGCATGACATCGGTTACGACTCAAAATAGCTTTTTTGGCCTAAAGCCAACAATAAAAAAGCGCTTACGCTTATTCTCGGCACTGCCGGTGACCGAGAAAGTATTAGCCGGCACGGAAGCCTGCACTTTCGGATTGTTGAAATGGATCACTGTTCCGTCATCCTTGATCATGTTGACCTGAAAAGTAAATGTAACTGAGACGTATTGTGCAATTACCACAAAACAAGAACCACTCCTTTTGGGTCTATTGCTCATACTCGATCAGTTTCATGTCGCATACTTTGATTTGTAGTACTAGAGGGGTATGTTGTGTTCAGGACTGAAGAATGCTTCATAAAATCAACCAAATTAAAACTTCACAGAAGAACAGAATAGATCATTTGCCAGTTTTGGCGATGATAAAATGAAAAATTCAGTAATGAAAGTTATATGAAAATTTTTTGATCAGTAAGGAGCGTCGAGACCGAATACCATAGAACGCCAAATTTAGCTCATCTTTAGCACGCAGTACGTCAAGGAAAGTCTCAGGAAAGACTGTTTCGCCCTTACTCAGTGAAAAATTTCCCTTATATAAGCATTCCACTTAGAGCGATTCGTAATGCATCACTGGGACCAATAAAAAGTCGCCCGAACCTCTTCGATGCCGGGGATGTTGGTGACTGAAAGTTTTTTGAGGTTGCTCTGCAGTTTCTTGTCGTCGGTGGCTGCCGTCTTGTGAACAACCTTCTTCTTCCTTCGGGCAGTTCCCTGAAATACAATTCATTTAGCTGTAAAACAAGATTATTTACATCACTAAAATCATTCTACAAACCCGTCGCCTTCACGTTTTTCCGTTTATCATAAAAACTTCTTAACACTCCAATCTGAATCGACAGTAATGGAGGAACGCAATTTCAAAATAAACTTTAGGAGGCAAATGGATAAAAGCAATTAAACATTCAGATCAACTCTAATTGTTCGCTGCTAAATATGAACTGAGTAGTGTTTTATTATGCATAAAGAATAACAATCGTTTCTTACCTTTCCACCTGTGCGCACCTGAGCCGCATTCTGTTGCAATTTCTTGATCTTATCCGGGTTCATTGTTGCCTAATTCGACACCAAATACGTTCTTCCCTGAAAAAGGCAGAGAATAAGTAAGAAACTCGAAAACTTCAAGTAGCACATCATACAAAAATGGACATTTAGAATCGTGAAATGGCGCGAGCTAATCGTATCTCACGCTACAAAATGCACTAAATCACGCGCGCGATAACTTTTATCGTAATATAGCAATTTATTCAAACTTCACAACAGCTAAACGAGTAAGAAATAAGTCTTCACTAATATGTTCCTAACGCAGAATGTCTTGAAATAATTTTCCTTTGTTCATGGCAAAAGTCAGCTCGCGAAACGGATTATTCCTTTTTCATCACATATACGATCAGTAATATTCGCTCCTTCTCGAAGTCTGCCGCAAATCTTGTCCTACATATTCAACCGCCTGCCTATCTACAATCCATTTGCAACATCAACAAAAGATGTTCGCATTTCAGCCGATGCGCAATGCTTCACTCTCTTCGTGCTGCCAAATCCATTTCAAATGAGGACCCCACAGCGAAATCACTACCATTTACCTACTTATCCATTCATTCTGCTTAGAAATTGGATGACTGAAATGACTCATAGCTTCGCGGTGTACAAAGTGTACTGAATGATAGGGGAAAGTGGCAGCTGTACAGTAACCACTTCAATATTAAAGGAAATAAAGGTGACGTCATATGATGTTTATGTGCGGGTGGACAGTCGAATGTAAGGTTATCTCCGTATCCCTAGTGAAGAAACGTAGGACGCTTGCGTCTGTCTGATTCATCCGAGGTCAAATTCAGTTTCATAATCTCTTGGAAAGTCGTTGACTGCGCTTTCCACCTGTAAAATAAGAATCTACCTCGCCATTCCACAGCTAGTCAAAGCAACCCGCAATCCTTGTTCGGGTTCTTGACTTTGCCGTCCTCGCCCGCAGCTCAACTCAACTAGTTCAACGATTTCGGTGAGTGCTCATTATATTTCGTTTGTGATAAAGCGTCATTTGTTCTATTCTTTCTCGTTAACATGTTCCACGGCAATCTCTGTGATCGGTGATGAAAAATTTGGGTAAATTTAGTCACCACACTAGTCATTAATTGAATTAGCTGAAATAGTACCTTATATCGCTAGATTAGAAGCAGGAAGTAGTATATGAATAGCTTGAAGTTGTCATAGGAAGTATTTAACCATGCATGAGTCATTTTTCTGTTTACATATCCTTTTGTCCTTTTATCCCCATAGAGCTACCGTGACGTCGAACGTACATAAGGTAGTATATTTACCTTAGATGACAAATCAGCTGACTAAGCATATATTTCGTACTGAAACGCAGAAAGTTTCGTGGCCAGTTTTGAGTTTCTTTCCACTTACTACTTAAACGTATGATAAATTTGTCATGGTTATTTGTATGATTACTTATCGCTGAATTTAATGCTCTCGTGTTAGTGAAAAGAAGCATCCTTTGCTTTTAGTGGTAATAGCGATGACGTGTTAAGGGCGAATAATACATTTTAAATTACAATAGTTTGAAAATATGGAAATATATGAATCCAGATATGCATCTGCAGCAATTGTCAGCACTTTCGAGTAAACAACATCAGAATGATTTATTTTGTAAACAATTTTCTTTAAGAGTCTAAAGTAGGCATGGTTGTGATCTTCCTGACTCTGCATTTCTCCACATGTTTCTTAGTTGAATTACCGAACAATTGGCAGGCAGAATATTAATTGTCCCACACCTGCGCATAGTATCGCAATTGATAGTCACACTGCACATAGAGACGCGGCAATGTGAATATTGCATTCGGAATGATTTTCACATGGAATACGTAATATTATTTATCTCAAGCTGACGCTATTCCAAATTTGTACGAAAACTGCATAATTCACGACCAAAAATACCTTGGGCCCATTCAAGCCATCTGGCAACACGTCATCACGTGAATATAGTCTCACTGCACCGATGGTATCTCCGCTCGACTCTTTAGTGAGACGAATCGGTCGAATCCGGTGCTAGAGTAACGCAGAGGGCGGCGGTCGGCTGAAAAGCCGGCTGTATCACTTCATTGTGGAATTTGTCATCTGCAACACCTTTATGTTCCCTTTCATTTCGTTTGCAACGTGTACTGTTCCCATTTAAATTAGCAAAATATACAATGAAATTCGTTTTTAGCGGTTTTTGCGGGACCGGCATTTTTTGAACGGTATAAACGAACTTGTTTGTATGGTAAGATACGCTTTGGGACTAGCTAAACTTGACCGGCATAAGCGAAAAACCGTTATAACCGAAACCGCTATAAGCGAATTCTACTGTACCAATATAAAATAATTTCACTGTTCCTAAAAGAGTCATTTTGCAGCAATGAGCGTTTTCGGAAAGATTTTCGGTGGTGGAAAGAAGCAAGCAGCGGCTCCGACGCCCGTCGAAGCCATTCAGAAGCTGCGTGAAACTGAGGAAATGCTTATCAAGAAGCAAGACTTCCTCGAGAAAAAGGTAAGTTCGCTATTCATTTGAACCTGAATTTTTTTAAATTTTACCTTGCGAGGCTGAGAAACTTTCGAACGAGCACTGCGACCATCTCTAGACAAAAGTAATCTAACACATATTTCTTACAGTTATAAATGACAAGCTGCTTAGCGATAAATTTGTCACAATGTAAGCAAATATAATTCGTAATCAGCTTGTCATGAATAGAAGAAAATATCGCGATGGATTACTTCTCGCTAGAAGTTACCGCAGTTTCCCTTTGAATGCGCTAGGTAGTCGAAAAATTACAGTTGTTAGTCACTGCGCACAGGGATGCGGCAATTTGAATTTTGCACTCGAAATGATAGTCACGTTAATACGTCGAATAGTTTATTTCGTACCTATCTATTTCTAAAATGTTATAAAAGTACTAATTTAACTAGTGAAAGTGCCTGAGGCTCAAACAAGCCGTCTGGCAACACTTCATTACGCGAATACAGTCTTAATGCACTGATGGTATCTCCGCTCGACTCTTTAGTGAGACGAATCGGTCGAATCCAGTGCTAGAGTAATGCAGAGGGCGGCGGTCGGCTGAAAAGCCGGCTGAATCACTTCATTGTGGGCTTTGTCATCTGCTACACTATCGTTTTCTCTCTCGTCTCGTTTGCAACTTGCACCATTTTTACTCAGTCAGAATGCTTTTCGAATTACTGAGCTAAAAATTTTGACTAATCTACCGAATTTTACATAGAGTGGAAATCGTTCATACCGGTAAATGGGGCACATTTTAACCTGTATAAGGGATTATTGTTGTAAACAATTTGTGCACTGTACAAAAGATTCGGGCCTAGCCATACCCTACTGTTATAAGGGACACTCTATAAGCGATTTATTTCATATTTAAAATTACCTTGAACACGTTACAGTAGAATAAGTTTATAGCGGTTTCGGTTAGTACGGTATTTCGTTTATACCGGTCAAGATTTTCAGTCCCAAAGCGTACTTTCCCATACAAACAAGGTCGGTTATACCGGTCAAAATTTGTCGGTCCCCCCCCAGGTGACCGGTATATAGGGGAAATTTTCCGATCAGTAACGAGCGTCGAGACCGAATACCGTAGAACGCCAAATTTAGCCTATCTTTAGCACGCAGCACGTCAAGGAAAGTCTCAGGAAAGACTGTTATGCCGTTACTCAGTGAAAAATTTCCCCTATAAACGAATTCCACTGTATTTCGTTGGTGACTTTCTCACTTGTCTCTTTCAGATCGAGCAAGAAATCTCATCGGCGAGGAAGCACGGCACAAAGAACAAGCGATTGGCTTTGCACGCGCTGAAGCGGAAGAAGCAGTACGAGAAGCAGCTGAACCAGATCGACGGCACTCTTAGCACCATCGAGTTCCAGCGGGAGGCCCTTGAAAATGCCTCTACCAACTCCGAAGTCCTCAGCGTCATGGGGTCCGCCGCAAAGGCCCTCAAGGCTGCTCACAATCATATGGATGTCGATCAGGTAAGATTGAAGGAACTTTGGCTGTTCTCTTTTTTATATGCGGTCTTGAGTAATTTTTTTATTTCCCATTCAGCTTCTTCAAAATTGCTTTCAAATTAGTCACTTTTGTCTATCGTGCATTCAGCTCTGTCAATATTGCGTTTGGAATTGAATTCGAAAATGACTACGCGAATGCAAGATTGACGAAATTGAATGCGAAAGTGACGAGTTACAATGAAAGACTATGTAATATCCATAAAATATACACTCTTATCGCTCTCCTATTGCAGGTACACGACCTGATGGACGACATCGCGGAGCAGCAAGAGGTCGCCAACGAGATTGCGGAGGCGATCTCCAACCCGACGGGCTTCGGGCAGGACGTGGACGAGGACGAGCTGTTGGCGGAGTTGGAACAACTGGAACAGGAGGAGCTCGACGAGAAGCTCCTCGACGTCGGTCCCATCCCCGCCGCCACCGCAAAACTCCCCGACGTCCCCTCCGCCCTCCCCGAGAAAGCCAAGTCGAAAAAACAAGAGGATGACGACCTCGCCGAGTTGGAGGCTTGGGCCAATGCTTGAAGAATTCGATTTCTTTTTTGTTTTTTTTCTTTCTGCTTTGCGCGATTCGCGCTTTTGCCGAGTACCGCGAGAGAGAGAGAGAGATTTTTTAATGGTGTTTAGAGTTGTTGCCGTTTAATTGAGGAACTTTGTCATTCGTTTTCGTAAATTTATCATTCAGCTTCGTTAACTTAGCATACGCAGTTAAACGGCAACGGCTGGAAAGGGCTAGTCGATGGGGAACCTTTGTCTTTTAAAAGATCCCTCCGGTTGCGTATTGCGACTGGATAAACCAACTGCCGTTCTCTTAACTTATCTACGGCAAAACCTTAAAATCTCTCTGTCATGGCGTACATTATAAAGACTGAGATGATTGCTGATTGTGCAGTGGTGTGATTTAATCGGAAAGAATATTCTCTATGCGCTAATGCGCTCTTGATGACGCGCGTTTCGACTTATTTTTGTATCGGGTAGTACGTACGTAACATCGTCATTCGTCGATTACTGTAGATCTTATCAACTTCATGTTTTCTCTCCTGATTCATCCCCCCATTGCTTTTTTGTCTCCTATGCTTATATATACTGTTAATGTGATAACCAGAAATAATGTAAGCACTACAGCAATTTTATCTGCGGCACTGTATCATTGTATTCGCCTTGCGCTTGCTGTATTCAACTAATCGCCGTTTTAGTACGGATATGAAAGTTTCGTGAAAATGGGAGAGTCACAGTGAATCAGAAATCTTACCAACAGATCACACGAAATAAGGCATCGATCGAATGAATCGCATGACAAAATAGCTTGATGCGCCGTATACATCCTACAATACAAGTGAATATTTTGCAATAAAATAGGAGTTACTTTTAGACAAAGCCTAGAAGTTACTTCAAGTGAATCGGTTGTAATATCGAAAAAGTTAGTAAATATGAAAGTTCATGTTTCGAAGGAAACTTGCGTACATAACCTTCAAGGCCAGTATGCCGATATTACATTTCAGTGATTATATTCCGTATTTGTTAGTATTGCTCTGCTAGGCAGAGCGTTCCGAAATTCCCTATGTTCGCTGCACCGCAAAAGCTGGGCACAACATTTAATTACCTTTATACGTTGGGTAATAACCGATGGTAAATGAAAATTTTCTGCCTAGTTTTGGTGCTTGCTTTAAACGAATGTATTTATCAAGTTTATTACATGTCAAAAAAAAGGTGCAGCAAAAGAATGGAAATTTTTTTGCAAAATTAAGTTTTGTGGAAGAATTATAAACTATGGCAGCAAAAAACAAAAAAGTTAATATTTCGTTAGGTATCTTTTAGCATCAAAAATTGCTCAACAGCGACATGGCATAGAGTCGATTAAATGCTCACAGATGCTTCCCAGAATCTGAGACCAGATTTCTTGAATTTTTTTTTGAAATTTGGGTTTGTGTTAGTGAAGTTTTCGTCTTCCATGCGCCTTCCCACCTCGTCCCAGATATGTTTTATCGGGCTCAAATCCGGAGAATGAGATGGCCACTTGAGAAAATAGGCTTTTTCTTTCACAAACCACTCCTTCGCGAGTTTTGATTCATGTTTCGGATTGTTGTCCTGTTGAAATTGCCATCCATGCGGCAGATTTTCTTTGGCTTATGGCAGCATTTCGTCCTTAATGATGTCACGAGAAACGGTCCCGTCCATAATACCGGTGATTTGTTTTATCGGGCCAGTTTCAGCTCAGGGGAAAGTTCAGGACACAAGCATGTGTCCGCCTCCATGCTTGGCAGTCGGTCTTTGGTAGCGTATGTCGAATTTCTTCCCATCCGGTCACCAAAATTTGCCTTTGCTGTCAGAACCGAACAAGTTAAGCTTCGTTTCGTCAGATCAAAGCACATTCGTTCATTGTTCTGTGGTCCAATTAATGCGTTTTTAGGCCAACTCAATTCTCGCTTTACGATCCTTGAGTGAAACCTACGGCTTCTTCGCTAGTTGGTGCATATAGAGTCTGAAATTCTTCAGGCGTCGTGGTATGGTTCGCTCGCTCACATGGTGAAGGTTCAGATTGCTTTGAGTGCTTCTAGCCGTGATGAAGGAGTCCTCTTTGGCTTGTTTCAAAATGCTTCAACTGATGCGTTAGTCGGTTTTTCGTCTTTTCCCGTCTTAGCTACAGCGTTAACGTGACCACGCACCTACAATAAAGATCCAATATTCTCTCTCTGAAGGTCAGGGACAAATACTTCGGCACGACAATAAGATGCAAATTGTTGAAAAACTAATCTCGCTGCCGCGTCAATCTCGATGCCTGTCTAGCCAACTCATCAACCTATCTCACTCTCGATGCCATGTCGCTGTCAAGCAGTTTTGGATGCTAACGGCTATCCGACGAAATATTGAATTTCTTTTACTGTTATTTGCTGCCATAGTTGATAATTCTTGCGCACAGTTAGATTCTTTTGAAATGTTCCCATTCTGTTTTGCACCAGTTTTTAGACAAGTTAATAAACATAACAAACCTATTAGTTAAAGTAAGCAAATCGAGCAGATCTTTTCACCACAGGAATGTCCGTATCAAAGTGTACTATAGAACGTGAAAAAAGATATCTTCTTCTGAAAAATTTCGAGAACTGGAAGGGAGAGCAAAATTTCACCGGATGTTTCCATAATTTTGTTGAACACTGTATCTGCTAACCTCTATCGAAATCGTAATTGAGCTCTAATATCAAATTTTTCAAATAACGCCGCCCTCTAATAAATCCAACAGGCGCTGAAAACATGAACCCCTCCTTGCTCTTACAGAGAACTGCTATAAAAATGCATTGTGTTCTTGAGAAAGTGCTAGAAATTGTTAGACACGGAGTCAATTTAGACCGTGAGATCGAAAATGACTGAATTTTGATTTCACTTGTAAATTTAACAGATATCAAGTTTTGCTCACTGAGCATGCTGCATATGTCGGAAATTCTGTAAATCCATATGCTATCGATGGAAATAAACTCCTCATCCAACAGCCGCCAGTAAGCAAAGTAAACCCTGCGGGCTCAATTTGGAGAAAATGCGGTACCTTCCTTGTGCGCCAGGTGTACTGTATTACTCGGATATAAATTTTTTACTTATTCTTAATGCCACATGAAATGTTCGTGGATATTTACTTTTGTTATATGAGAAAAGGAGCGCGCGCACGCAAAACTCCCATTGGAGAAATCGGTTTGTCCGCTTTGTCGCGGCTGACATTGCAACCTCGTTAAATCGACAGTTTTAGAAAAACGGATGATGCGATACCGCGTGTGTGCTTGACGCACTTCTAATTCGTTGGCTACAATGAGTATGACCGCATCATTTGTTTGAAATTCGAAAGACTGAAAAATGTAGAAACAAATAAACGGACGTCATTGTGCCAATTTAACCTTAGAGAACAATCTGCATTCGTTTTTTATTTCAGCTTGCGTCCCAAAGGATATTTAGAAAAAACCGCTGCCTTGAGTTGTCGTTAGAATGGAAGAGAGCAATGGAACTTTCGAGTATATGTACGATTTTTATGGGTCCTCGGCACCGTGGTTTGCGATCTATGTCGGCGCCACTTCGACATTCATCGTCGTTAGCAACATTTTCTTTACCATACTGACACTCAGCACTCTCAAACTTCGTCAAAACGTCGCCAACTGGTTTCTGATTGGTCTGAGTATTTCCGATCAATTACACTATTTGTCGCACGTCGCCGATGCGTATGCAATCTATACTGGATCGATCAGCAATCGCTACTGGTGTTCAGTATCGGGAGCTTTCGTGCTTATTACGGGCACATGCAGTTTTGGATTTCCCGCCATAATCGCCGCCGATCGCTACTATAAGATAAGTACGATCTCTCAGCCATCAGGTCTGTAAATTTGCAATTAGTAAAATTCAAGAAATGTACTTTACAAATACTGACAGATGTCAATGGGGAGAATTTGTTGAGAATTTTATCATTAGACTGAATTAGACGTTAAAATTAAATTCTAGACCGCCACCCTTGCAATCAACTATTTAATGTCTCAATCGAAGAATCATTTTCGCTTATTTTCTGAGACCCCCTACCTTATACACTTGACGTTCTCCCTTGACTCGGTGACTAGCAGATAAACTGGCAGTGGATAAGGTAGGATGCAAATATTAGCAGCTCAAAAAATAAATACCACGTAAAAATATTGCAAACAGTCATGTCGTGAGTTAACGGACTTTCAGCATCATGCGATCACCGCATTTTTTTATCATTGCTATAAAATAACTTGTAGGCTTCTCAATTAGCAACGCTTTATTTTCCAAGCGCGCAACCATCCCCTTGATCCTGAGCTGGTCCTTTATCGCGGCCATCTCTAATCTGCCCCTTATGCTTAACGATGCTTTTGGTGAAGATCCGTCTGGATTTTGTGGCGCAAAAAAGTTTACATCAATTCCGCTGCTGCTCGGCTACGAATTTTCCGTTGTATTTGCTTACTTTGGCTCGCTGGCTGTAACTGGCATTTACTACTACCGCTTGGCCAAGTGGCTGAAACAACACCAAACCATTCCAACGGGAAATCATCAAGAAGTCGATTACACACGAGCTATTATGCGCGTGATGAAAATTGTCACGTTGATGCCAGCTATCCTAGGTATGGTGCATTTTTCGAATTTTGCTAACTATTGAAGATTGGCTAGTATTCGTCACTTTTTTTTGGCAGAGCAGTTCTGAACAGTTAATAAGTAGTTTCTGGCGAGTTCTTTTTAGCTTTATTCAGGAAATAAGCTATTATAAAATAAAATGTGAAAATTATTCAAAATATTGCATTGCAATTTGATCTGCCTGCGGAATACAGTTAAGATATTATCATTGATTGTTTATATACTCTCGACGAGCTGGATACTCTACCTAAAAGTCATTAAATGAATTGTAGCGCTATTTTTTTACTCTAACGGCAGTTCATTTAATCATGATTTCATGAATTTAATTTATAAATACGTAATGTGTAATTTTACCTGTTCATAGCTAATCCCACTAATTCGAGCTGAGTTGATCCTTATGAAAATTCTGCAAGTCTAGTGCGATGAACTTATAAAGAAAGTGATCTCTTTGCGCATCCCTTTTTCGCTTGTCTCCGAGGCAACAGAATAAAGGTTGAGATGAGCTTTAGCCTAGAGAAATTTTTTCATAATGCTCATGGCGCTCAATCCCTTAGTAGAAATAGCTGAGATTCATTCTTTGCTTAATCAATATATAACTTCTGTTGAATGAACCTTCCAATGAGTAAAGAGATGTTGTAAATGAGAAAGCTTCTTTCTCAAAAACAGGTTCACCTGAGCACAGGATGCCGACGGTGTGGTAGAGAAGTGAGAAATTCATCTGGTCTCTAGGATTCCCGAAGCTCGCCTATGCTCCTTGTCTACATTTCATATCTAATCAAAAAACCAGGCGTTGTGAGATTGTCTTCGAAAGAATTTGATAACGCTGCTATTACAGATGGTCCTGTGATGACTCTGACCGCAGCGCAGATGGTGCTGCCAGAAATGCCTATGTGGATCAACCGAGTATTAATTGTACCATATTTTCTTTCAAGCGCCGCCAACCCCTGGCTAACGATCGCTCTTGTGAAGCAGTTTCGAGTGAGTTTTCTTCAGCTGCTGTTCAGTATGAAGAGCACTGTGAATAGAAATGTCGAAACAGTCCATTGATCTACCATAGTGCGCCCGTTGTAGACTTGAGTGATATGATAGAGTGGCTATGAATTTGGTAAATACGGTTATATAAGAAATATTGAATTCGGATGCTAATTACGATAATTCTTTCGTCCTCACTGAAACTATACTTATTCTAACTATTAAGCATATAACTAAAGAATCTATAGTTTTCAAGACGCGCATGAATATGTCATTAAATTGCTTTGAGCGATACCGCAAGTTGTTGACGCTCACGAGTTTGCATAGAACTTATGCGGTTGGCGCCATTTAAATTGTTCAGATATCGCTTGTTAAATGTTTGATATGCTCAGTTTGCTGATTAATATGTAAAGACGCGTCTGCTATTTCTTTGCGTGAGATGCTCAGTGCTGAAATTTATTAGTTGCATATTATTCTTCTCCGAATAAAAGTGAGAGTTCCCCATGCCATTTCCCATGCGAAAAGCACGAGCTATTCAGCTAGAAACGCCAATGTCCCGAAGCTTATATTTTGCGACGCTTTCACCGTTTTTACTGAAATATTTGCAATCATATATATTTTTGATTTCGTTACGATACATTTCCACTTGAATCAAGACTTCAATTCATAGGTTGATGGCGTTAGAATTGGGCAACTCACACACCATCTAGGAGCCGACTGCATGCGGAACACTGTCATTAGAAGCAGAGCGCAATTATGATTTGCAACTAGCAATCAAAAGCTCCCTAGTCCACTTTTACTGCCAATATAATAACAGAGAGAAAAGCAGAAATGACTGCCAACCACAGACTACCTCTATCAGCATCGTAATTACGTTGTACAATCTAATTTTCTCAAACAACGCCGCTCGCTAATAAATCCCTCACGCATCAGTTCCTAAAAAACGGCCCGCCGTCTACATGCAGACATGCTGCAAAAAAGCTTTGAGCTCTTTAGAGACTGGTAGAAATTGGTGAACACGGAGTCAATTACGGCATGAAGATTGGATTGAATTTTCATTTCAATGGTAAGTTTAATTAATATCAAATTTTGCTCGCTGAGTCTACCGCATGTGCCTAATAATATCTAAATTCATATGATGTTGATGCCAATAAACTCCGTTTCCAGCAGTCAGTGTTCAAAATAAACCGTGGGAGTTCGGTTTGCGAAAATGCGCTGTTTCACGTGACAGGAATTTTGTAAATCTGGTACAGTCAGAACCAGATAAGTGCACAAATCGGGTAAATGCATAATTTTTAAAAGCTCCGTATGTAGCTTTTCTATTGAATCATGACCGAATTAGTGCAACAGGCGATGACCCTCTCTCAAATTTTACGCAAAAATCTGCGCACAAAATGTATAATACATCGAGCCAATATCAATGCCAATCGAAGCGTCTTGCAACCTTGTTTATCTCGATGCTTTGTTTAGTGAAAATGAATGTTTTCTATACCATTTGCAATTTAACAAAGACATTTTCCATGTCAAAAAGAATATTTTTCTCATCAAATTTATATGAAAAAGGTCTTGTTTGATATGGAAAACGTTCTCATTACTATGGCAAGTGTCCATGTTGAGTGGAAATGCAATATAACTAAACAAATGTGCTTATTTTAAGGGCTTGAGCAAGAATTGAGCAAAAATTAGTGCATTTAGGCACAAATCGGATAAGTGCTTCAATTTTTCGAGCCTAGACAAGTTGCAACTGTATAACAAAAGAAACAATCAATTAAAATATGGTGCTTACTTTACAGATAACCTGTAGTTGTCGTTAGAATGGAAGAAAGCAATGGAACTTTCGAGTATGTCTACGATTTTTATGGGTCCTCGGCATCGTGGTTTGCGATCTATATCGGTGCCACTTCGATATTCAGCGTCATTAGCAACATTTTCTTTACCATACTGACACTCAGTAGTTCTAAACTTCGTCAAAACGTCGCCAATTGGTTTCTGGTTGGACTGAGTATTTCCGATCAATTGCATTATCTGGCGCATGTCGTCGACGCGTACGCAATCTATACTGGATCGATCAATAATCGCTACTGGTGTTCAGTAGCTGGAGCATGCGTACTCATTACGGCTACCTGCAGTTTTGGATTTCCCGCCATAATTGCCGCTGATCGCTACTATAAGATAAGTACGATCTCTCAGTCGTCAGGTTTGTGACTAGATGAAATTTTTAAAACTCAAGAAATATAATTAAGAAATTTCGATAGAGGTCAATGGGGAGAATTTGTACTCTTGCACCGCTGACCCGTCACATCCAAACTGGATTGTGGGTGCTTACCGCAGCTATTCGAGGTCGAGCTGTCCCCTGTTAGGTATAATTGCGCATTGATGTATACGTGAAAGAAACAGCAAAAAAGTTAAAATACATTAATGTTATGTGATCATCGAAATGTAATCAGTTAAAAATTTATCGGCCATTTCTATTTTGTATTGCTCTCCACAACCTGCTGCTCCAAAACATTTTTTTACCAAGCATCATCCTGATCAAGGACCCTATGTGATATGATCTGTGTCCTCGATCTCATTTTAAACTATAGCATACGTAAGAAGTGTATTTTAAGCAACCGTCCTTGCGAAGAATTATTGAAATGTTTCAATCGGGGATGCAGTATTATTATTTTTTTATGAGGCTCTCTAATTAAGACATTTGACGCTCTTCATAGCCTCAGTGACTATAAGGGAAATTCGTAGTTAAAAAGGTGAGATGCAATTGTTGGTTTCTCAAAAATGAATTAAAATAGAATACAAAACGATTAGTCTTGTCGTGAGATTTCAGAGTGTTGAAACCGTGCGTTCGCAGCATTTGCTTAATCCATTATTATAAGATATACTTTAGGCTTCTCAATTCGCAATGTTATATTCTCCAAGCGCGCAACTATCCCCTTAATCATGAGCTGGTTCTTTATCGCGACCATCTCGAATCTGCCTCTTGTGCTGAACGATGCTTTTGGCGAAGATCCATCCGGATTTTGTGGCGCAAAAAAGTTTACATCAATTCCGCTGCTACTCGGCTACGAATTTTCGGTTGTTTTTGCATTTTACGGCTCGCTGGCTCTGACTGGCGTTTATTACTACCGCTTGACCAAGTGGCTGAAACGACATCAAACATTTCCTACGCGAAATCGTCATGAGGTCGATTATACACGAGCTATAATGCGTGTGATGAAAATTGTCACATTGATGCCACTTTTCCTAGGTACGCTGCATTTTTCGACCTTTGTTAACTATTGAGGAGTGTTGTTTGCGAACAAAACTTTGGCTTAACGGCTCTGCACGGTTAACACGTAGTTCATGCGAGTTCATTTGAAATTTTTTCAGAAAATAACGATTGTAAAATAAAATGTGAAAGCTATTCAAAATATTTTATTGCAATTGGATGTGCCTGCGGGATGCAACAAAGATCTTGTTATTGATTTTTAGAATGCCTGTGACGAGCTGATTACGCAGCTAATAAGTCTTTAAGTAAATTATAGCGCTTTTCAGTTTTACTCACATGACAATTCTTTTAATCCTGATTTCAAAGAGTTAATATGAGGGAGCTTTTTTTTCAAAATTGATGCTACTAATATAGGCTGAGTTGAACCATATGATATTGCTGTGAATAAAATGCGATGAGTTCATAAAGAAAATGATTCTGTTCTCATCCACTTTTTGCTCTTCACCAAGGCAGCAGAAAAATGCTGAAATTAAATTCAAACTAAAAAATTTTCGCAGTGTTTCATTGCTCCCAATCGCGCATTAAAAGTGACTGAGAATTGGTTTCTACGTAATTTGTGAACAAGCTTCTTTTGTTAAATAATTCCATTGATGAGCAGAGAGATATACTATACGGAAATCTCCCCTACTTGAGAACAGCATTCCCCTGAACTTAGGAAGCCTACGGTAGAGGCGAACGCAGGGAAATTATGGTGATTTCCGAAATTCCCGCACTTCGCCCTTGCGCCTGATCTCGAATTCACAACTAAAATACCAGATACTATGAAACTGTCTTAAAAACAATTTAACAACTCTGCCATCGTACACCTGCTCTTATAGATGGTCCTGTGATGACTCTTACCGCAGCGCAGATGCTGCTGCCAGAAATTCCAATGTGGATCAACCGAATATTAGTGGTACCGTATTTTCTTTCAAGCGCCGTCAACCCATGGCTAACTATCGCTCTTGTGAGGCAGTTTCGAGCTCGCTTCACTCAGCTGCTGTTCAGCGTGAAGAGCACTGTGATAAGAAATGTCGATACAGTCAACCGATCATCCATAGTACACCAATTGTAAACTAAAGTCATACGGTAGAATGGCTATGAATTTGCTTAACACAGTTATAAGGAATCTTGGTTTCGGATGCATTTTATGATAATTTTGTTCTCCTCACCTAAATTTAGCTTGAGCTTAGTATATTGATCGATTCTTTTCAATGTCAATCAATCGAATATTTATTGAAATAAAACCAGCAGCTATGTGAAAAACTATTCCTATCAAAACTATAACGCAACATACATGTTGCTTATATCTTCTGCCTTACCAGGCTCCGATTTCGTTCCCCTTGCAAACGAACTATTGTTTCTAGCTTATGAGGTAATCCAATTAACACGACAACTCTGAATTAATGCTCTGTTTTCGAGGAAGCAATCAAGATCTGTTTCGTGACAGTGTTGAGAACTGAAGAATTGTATATCCGTTCTGCGTAATTGTCTTTGCATAAAAATATGCGTAACTGATAACCAAGTGAAACTTGACTCAACTTCTCAGTTCTCAATTCTCAATTCTCAACACTCAGAAACTATACGAACACAGATCCCATAATACTTGATGAGTAATAATCCGCTCGCTTTCGCGTCGTATGCTGGCCAGCACAACAACTTCTCCATTTCTTTGTTTCAGCATAGTATTTTCAACATATGAACGTGTTCCGCTATCTCGTCCAAGCTTTCCCAGCTGCGTTCCATTGTCTGCTAGTGCCATTTTCTCATTTATGGCATCGTATTTTTCTCACCTCTTCGATATTTAATCTGAACGTTAATTACGTCATGTAATATGTACAACAAAGCAAACTGTGCTCGAAAAGGGGCCGAACGGAAGCCGTCAAAGCTGAGCACCTTAACTGATCGAACTAATTTATTTTGCTTACGCAATGTCGAGGAAGTTTGGCACAATAATCTAAAGGATGTTCTTCAAATACGTAGATGAAAATATTGTAATGCTATATAGCAACTAGCATTTCACTAACACAATGATCCTTTTAGTATGAATCAATGAACCTTCACGAAAGAGTTTGATCGGAAAAGGAAAACTAATTAGTCCAGCATGATCTTAAGTCCGAAGATTGCAACTGATCCGGTCAGCGGATCAGCTTTAAGTTGCGCCATTGTGTACCAGTTTCTGATTCGTAGCTTTGAGCGGTGAGAAAACTCTATTTAATCAGAAATCTTCTCTATTAATTAAAGAGTTGCAAGAAAGGAGGAGCTTAGGAAGTAATATAAAGCATGGAACAGTCCATATGAATCAGACTGCAGTTTCGAAGCCATCGCCAAGCAGTTCACTTCGACGAAAATGTTCAGCGCCGCTCAGTGCATCGGTGTTTTTTTGATCATTTTTGGTTCTTGCAGTTTCTTGCTAAATACTTTCATGATGTACGTGTTTATATCAAAAAGACTGATCAGTACAAAACATGAAAATCATACCATATATCGACTGATTCTCAACTTCCTGGTTTGCAATTCAATAGAAGTCTGGCCGACGATTTACATTGCAGTTTGCGCTGTTCTCGAGGTGAGCGTTGCGAAGATTAATTTTACACCATGAACATATCCTACCCGTAAGTATTGCGGAAAAGAAGCGAGCACTACCCTGTCTGTTAACGAATAGTATATTGAGAAAGGTTTCATGCGAGCGAGAGATGTTGTCGACAAAAAATAGACTAAACAGACGCGCTGCATGCAATATTTGCAATATTCAAAGCGCACGTTTATACTGACAGCGTAAAACATATTATCTAAATTTCTCAATAGAAGAGAAAAGGCATTAAAAAGCGACTCAAGGGCTGATATTTCTGCGTGAGTTAAATCTTTTTTAACATAAAACTTTATTCGTTTAGCGGAGAAAAACGATTTTTGGAGCGCACCAAATGTTATTTGAGCGCTCAAACAAACTGTGCACAGAGCTAAAATCTCAGTTTATATTGCCTCAATGCCCTTGGTCCAGGGAGGTTTATTCCAAATCGTCCGTCCCAATTTTCCTACCTTCCCTTCGAAGACTATTCGTAACTTTTAAAATTTATACTGATTTCGTTCTGTTTTAGAAAGATCTTCTACAAGGTGGTTTCCCTGTACTTATTGGCACAATTAATAATTGGACGTGGTATGAAATGTTGCTCATGCTGATGACTATGGCAATTAATCGGTTTGTTTTGCATTTAATATGACGTTATTCGACATCTTTTTGTGTATTCTTGAGCATTTTTTCTGAGAAAAACGGTTTTCACGGCACTGTAAATGTATAGACAACGCAAACTCTTGTGGCACCAGAGTCCATTCTCTGCAAATTGCTCGAAAGCTTACAGGATACGGTACTAAGTGGGATATGAACTTCATTAAGGGTGCTACTTATTGGGGCTGATGAGGGAGATCAACTAATGAAAACTTTTGCGCTAAATGAATGTTTGACGTAGGAGAATCTCAGAATAATGAAAATATGCAATGACACGCGGATAATTCCCGCTAAGAAGCAAACTAACGACATTTAAGCTGCCGTCAAGTTTCGTATTGCTGACGATAATCCGCCTACTAACTGACGATTAGGCGTTCGTGCTATCTGATACAGTATGCTCGCCGCATTTGTGTTACATGGCAACAGAAGTTGCGAGGACAGTTGTGTCATAATAATATAATGGTTCCGGTTCTCATGATGCAGTGCTGAAATCGAAGTGGAAATTGAACAGATTAAATGCATCGAGCAGTAATCATCCTGAACCGATATCTGAACCGTTAATTAATTACTCTCGCTCATACCCGCTCCTTAAATGAAGGGTCACAGTAATACTGAAACTAGCTGAAACAGGATATTGCTCCTTACTTTGTAGGTTTCATTCTCTGCAGACGGAAATCTAGCCAATTTTGAGGCTTAGGCTTCTGCCGCAGGCATCAGAGGTTTGCTGTCTTTGAAGGGAAAGATGCTCCCGACAAATTAGATAAGGATCACTAGCAAAATATCGCGCGAAGAATTAATGTAGGTTATTTAAAATTTCTTGAAAAATTTGCTCTCTGAATTCGTGATTCATTTAATCGATAGAAACTCAAATTAACATGCAATCGACGGGGAATGGACTCAGGTGTCACACATGTTTGCGTCGCCTATATGTAATGGATTTATTGAGAAATGATAAATTTCTGAAAACAATAATTTTATATATTTTTATAAACTTGCACCACAAATAAAATTCAGGCAGAATTCGGTTACTGATCTAATTTCAATGGCGCACTTAAAACACTGCTAATAAATTAATAGGTGAATGGTTATCAAATAAACTGCCACAAGAAAGCAATTTGTTAAGCGATGATTTGTTTTGTCCTGAAAAATTGCTCTCATCGTTTTTGAATAGCTTTCATAAAAAGCAAAATCTTACGCAAGAGCATTCCTTCGCAATAGCAATTCAAGTTCTGAAATAAATCTAACCGCTGTTTTGAGTGTCCAAAAAACCTATTCTTCAGCTACGTCGGAGTTTGTCATTTCAACAAGTACGCATCAATTTTTACGGCGCGAATGGCCGCCATTTTGATTGTGGCCACGTGGTTGATTTCTGGCGTTTTCTCGATATATGCTGGATATTTTGTCTACTGTTGCCCTTTGGTGCCTTTCTATCCTGTCTTCACGTTCATCTACCTCAACCCGCTCAACCTAGATAACGTTATGGCCAGATATAATCACTTGAATGGTCTATGCTGCTGCGTTCTCTTCTTCTGCTACGCTCGGGTAAGTCGCTGCGTGTGAGAGAGCAAACATAAACTCAACACAACTCTGAGAGGAAACCTATTTATCATTTGCATTGCGAGCTCATAAAGTGAAGTAAATATAAATAAAAAGGATATTGATGGCTGTTGCGCTCGAAATTTACATCTGAGTTTATCTAGTACTTGATGAATATTTTAATTGGAGGTTCATTTATTCGGAACGATAAACTTAAGAGCTGAGAGAAAGAGCGAAGTAAATTGATTGCGTGCGATGTATATACCTAAATTATCTTAAAGGGGGTTAAATAAATTTTTATTTTCTTTAGAAGATAATAATGATATTATGGAATACAATGAAATTGTTTGTATTTGTTCAAATGACTGAAAGGTGAAGATGCTATGATAAATCGGGCATAAAGGAGGAGGTATACAGTCGCTCAGTGGCGCTTCTAACTTCCAGCCTTTCATTCGTCCGTAACGGGACATAATAAGGTTGCACTGGTAAAATAAAACCGGCCAGAACCATACATTTTACGAATGGAATAAAGTGTAAACAGACAGATAATTCCTCGTGAAATCTGCCAGAATTATTCCATTATTGCAACTATATTATGGTCTTAAGTATTAGGAGACTTTTAGCAATTGATGATGGACACTATTCAAGAGTTTTCTATATACTGCAGACTGCGGTACTAAGATATATTCTGTAATCTTGAAAATGAAATATTTTCACCTGCAGATTCTTTGGACGGTGCACGAAATCGGCCGAGCAGCGCTCTCATCGATGGACCGCTCCATTCAGCGTCATCGCACTCGCCAGAATATTCGTTTCGCCATTCAGTTTTTGTTTATCTCTCTCTTCTTCATCCTTATGTACATTTTCTATGTCGTTTTCCCAAAACTTCTCCCTGAAGGTGTCCTTCTGCCCTACTCATTGGTATCTCTTTGCATGATAGCAAACTGCACCATCAACTCGATCCTGTATCTCTCTTTCAATCCTGAAGTCAAACGTTTGGCATTGCTAACGTTGTTTGGGAAGAAAAATAGTGTTGGTGTACGTGCTGAGACGCAAAACGTTCAACGATCTCGTATCACGCAAGAGCAACGTCGTAATCGTTAAAAAAAGGCGCACTGAATTCTCTAATTTTAAAAATATCATTGATTTTTGCATATTTTAAAAGTCAACATTGCCATTGTCAAAAAATATTGAACCGCGTGTACTCTATTCTCTACATTTATTTGTTCATTAACTGTCTGTTATGCTATGGTTAGCGGATTGTGCTGTAAAGCGTGATGTACTCGATATTATTGTGCGATCGGTTTCTGTTAAAACAAAATATTTCGTCGTTCATTCGTTAAGAAAATAAATTACACTGCGAGGAAGATTGGGTAGGGGTTGATTTGGCCTCTGATATTACAAAGTGTGGCCCTCTCATCTTATTTTTAAAAAATGGATTAATCAAGATACGAAATGAGAACAGCAGTGGTCAGTTTCGAATAACTGTTATAAGTCATATATATTTTTAGCGTCTCTATGAGTGCTTAAAATTTGTACATCGATCACTTTTTAGTTAAGCGCACAATTTTTAAATTGTTCTGCACCGTTCTCATTCTCTATCGACGACTTTACACGCTTTGAAATTCGAATAGCCCCGCAGCGCAGAGCGTTCCAAAATTACCGAGGCGTTCGCCACAACCCGAAAGTTGAGCAGAACATTAAAGTACCTCAATACGTTGGGTAAAAACCGTAGTTGAGAAGAAATTCACTCATGCGAAAATAAAATGTGACATAGAGTAGACGGGTTGAAAGGTTGCGTAGTAACAGCGGATTGGAATGCATCGGACGCCGCGCCGCGAGTGTTTGCGCACAAATGTGACGTGGATAGAGATTTTACGCAGAATGTAACGAAGATAAACTTCATTTTCATCCTGTCAGTAATAACTTAAACTACAGCTTATATAATTTTAAGGGTGATTGAAATGGGTGCAATGATGTATCGCAAGACAGCTAGGTTCGTACCCTATGCGTTGACGCGGTAGTTACTTCTACTTGAAGACTGTTGATATTTTGACTTCATTATCGAAGAATAAAGTTCATTATGTAGCATTTCTTCAAATAAACGGATAAAAATCTTTGAATATACCAATATTAATATCGGTCATAAAAACAATATCAATAAACCCACCAGTGTTCAGAATAAATCACCTATTAACGTTTTTACTTTAACAATGCGTACACAGGAAAACTGGCCATTAATATATATTATTAACAAGAAAATTAGTGCATTGTTTCCATCACCACTCATTTTCTCGCTTTTTCACCGTACCATAACTTCGTGGTAATTCGCTACTAGTGATGGATGTTTTGAAAAAGCAACTAGTTCAATAGCTAGGTAAACAAGATATCGAGTTCACTTGCTTTTGCCGTGTTTACCAATTTTTTACTGAATGGCTCTAATACTAGGCACAAGGCACACAGCTGAACATGAAAATGAGACAAAGGAAGTGTTACTTGACCAAAGTAAGCAAGGTAGACTGGCGATTGTGTTTGCCAAGTTTTGAAACGCTCAACACAATTCTCTACTCAACGTGTTCCCATAGAGACTATGTTTGACTGCCGTGATTCAGGAACAGTGTCGAGAGAATATTCGAAAATATCATACTTTGCCTTCAACAGTGCGCTCGCTTGATTCAGAATAGTCTCAATATTAGCGCTAGAGTCTAAAATAATGCACAAATACCTTGCGAAGAAACTTCACATTTGATATGAAATAAAAAAGAGCTGCTGCGCGATTAAATTACTATTAACAGAATAAATTACTGGAATACTACATTGGTGATGTTTCGGATGTAGTAAAATTTTACAGCTTGAAATTAACTAACAATCTGTTTGAAAAATGCATAAAAATACTGTAAATATCGAATTTTCTTACTACTACTTCCATCAAAAATCTCGAAAGTTTTCATAATCATGTCTTTAACAAAAGTCTGAAAATTTCATAACTTTCCATATCAGTTTTGAACTGAAATGTATGAGAGGCTTCTAGCATGATAGCTAAATGATAGTATATGATAATCGACTTGAGCAACCGATCAAAGTGAATCATCACAGATAACACTTCAAATCGTGAGAGAACCTAAACTAGTTCCAGAGGCTAATATTCAGGTGGGCCCCTGTCAATAATCGGGAGAACACCTTTTTTGTGTACACTTCTGAACAACTTTTTGCCGATCGTCAGTTGATCAATGCACTCTTACCTGTTGCAAGTGTGACAGATAAAGAAATGCAATCCATTGACAAAGCCCAAATGCGCAGATGGCGAACTCCCAACACTCCGTCAATGCCGAGCAACGATTCGGTCACTTCCGAGAAATTTAAGCCTTGCAGAATGCCTGAATAAAAAATAGTAATAAGACAGACGTAACGTGCAAATTTTGGAACAAAAATGTAACCTTCAGTGAGTAAATTGACAATATCTCTGACGAGAACTAAAGAAGCGATTATCGTCAGGGGGATAAATGCCAGTGAAAGGTAGTAGTCGTGTTCTTGAATGTTCTGCAAATGAAAGCAGTGTATGTTACCCAAACTGCTTTAATCATAATTGCGAGAAATGCGGTGATTGGTCAGTTGCGATTGACGCGGGAAATTTATCGTCTGCACGTCTCCGCTGCACTTCCAGCTATTACGATTACAGTAATTGCAGTTACATCAACTTTTAAAATAGTCTCATAATTGAAGGGGATACGAGATACAAAACCATTACATTTTTTCCTTTCAATCTGTGTTAGATAAGCACATCATAGAAAGGACTATCTGTCTTGTTCAGGGAGGGGGGTGTTTACGCCAAGAGACGCCCTGTTTACTCACAGGAATCGACAGGCATCCATAGCTGATTAGATCGCAGTATTTTATCATCATTCTACCTAGCACCTCATCCTACATAGGCCTTCTTTCAAGAACACTGCATGGATAGCACACAACAAGGCTTTCTGTAAAAAATGTTTCTTTTGATGGCGACTTGTCTGCGTTTAATGTGTGCGCGAAAGAAGCCTTTATGTGATGAAGGAGTGCTCGCTTAGTTACCTAATATATATGCAAATGTTACTAATTCAAGCTTGAGGTAATAGCATGTTTAATGTTTACTGAAGAAGGC